>PVJX010045113.1:0-12872 GCA_004027295.1 Dolichotis patagonum | reverse complement strand
TCTAGATACACATGGGAGAAAACCACCAAGCAAGGCAGACAATTAAACAGAATGGAAAGCTAAAGACACAACAGCAGAAAGATAACATGTCAACAATAAACCAGTATATAACAGTTACAACCATTAATGTAAATGGCCTCAACTCACCAATCAAAAGAAACAGACTGGCAGAATGGATCAAGAAACAACATCCAACCATGTGCTGTCTACAAGACACCCATCTTACCCAAAAGGAAACCCATAGACTGAAAGTCAAAGGATGCTAAACAATACTTCATGCAACAAGAAACCAAAAAAAGCAGGAGTAGCAATCCTGTTTGCAGACAATGTAAACTTCAAACCAAGAATGATCCAAAGAGATAAAGAAGGTCACTACATACCAGTTAGGGGAAAACTTCAACAGGCAGAAATAACAATCTTAAATATATATGCACCAAATTCCAGAGCACCCAGCTATATAAAGCAAATACTAACAGAAATTAAAAAAATCAAATAAGAAATAATACAATTATAACAGGAGACTTTAACACAGCACAGACACAAAGGGACAGATCAACTAGACAGAAAATCAGCAAAGACATAACAGAACTGAATCACACCTGTGAACAAATGGACTTGATCGATGTATACAGAGTGTTCCATCCAACAACATCAGAATATACCTTCTTCTCAGCAGTACATGGGACATTCTCTAAAATAGACCATATACTAGCCCTCAGAACATATTTAAGTAAATGCAATAGAATTGAAATTATCCCATGCATGTTATCAGATCATAGTGCTGTGAAACTAGAAATTAGTGATAAAAGAAATTGCAAAAAAGCTACAAACACATGGAAACTGAATAATACACTCTTGAGTAATCAGTGGGTCACAGAGGAAATTAAAGAAGAAATTAAGCAATATCTACAAGTAAATGAAAATACAGACACAACTTACCAGATTTTGTGGGATGCAATGAAAGCAGTCCTGAGAAGAAAATTTATTGCATTGAGTTCCCACATCAGGAAGACAGAATGAACACAAATAAACAACCTGATGCTACAACTCAAACATCTAGAAAAAGAAGAGCAAGCCAAGCCAAAAGCCAAAAGAAGGGAGGAAATTATAAAGATCAGAGCAGAAATTAATGCAATAGAGAGTAAGAAAACAGTACAAAGGATCAATGAATCAAACAGTTGGTTCTTTGAAAGAATAAATTAAATTGATAAGCCCCTGGCCAACCTTATTAAAAAAAGGAAAGAAAAAACTCAAATTCATGCAATAAGAAATGAAAAAGGTGAAATTACTACAGACTCAGTGGAAATACAGAAGATCATCAACACCTATTTTGAAAACCTCTACTCTCATAGGTTCGATAACACTGAAGAAATAGACAGATTCCTAGATACATATGAACTACCAAAGCTGGATCAGGAAGATGTAAAACTACTGAATAACCCAATTTCTATTACTGAAATTGAAAATGTAATTAAGTCCTTGTCTACAAAGAAGAGTGCAGGCCCAGATGGATTCACTGCAGAATTCTACAAGAAATAAAAAGAAGACAATTCCAACACTCCTCAAACTCTTCAATGAAATTGAAAGGGAAGCAATTTTTCCTAAGTCATTCCGGGAAGCAAATACCACTCTAATACCAAAACCAGATAAAGACTCAACTTAAAAAGAGAACTATAGGCCAATATACCTAATGAACATAGAAGCAAAAATTCTCAATAAAATATTGGCAAACAGGATGCAGCAAATCATCAAGAAGATTATACACCATGACCAAGATGGATTCATCCCAGGAATGAAGGGATGGTTCAACATACTCAAAACAATAAATGTAATCCACCATATCAATAGAGACAAAATGAAGAACCACATGATCATCTCTATAGATGCAGAAAAAGCTTTTGATAAAGTCCAACACTCATTCATGATAACAACCTTACAGAGAATTGGAATAGAAGGTCTTTATCTCAATATGGTAAAGGCCATCTATGACAAACCAACAGCCAGCATCATATTAAATGGTCAAAAACTGAAAGCCTTTACCATAAAATCAGGCACAAGACAAGGATGTCCATTATCACCACTGCTATTCAACATAGTACTGGAAATACTAGCCAGAGCAATAAGACAGGAAAGAGAAATAAAAGGAGTAAAGATAGGAAAAGAGGAAGTTAAATTATCATTATTTGCATATGACATGATATTTTACATAAAAGACCCCCAAAATTCTATTGAAAGACTCCTAGGTATAATAAATTCAGCAAGGTAGCTGGATACAAAGTCAATACTCAAAAATCAATAGCATTTCTATATACTAACCACAAAAGTACTGAGAGAGAAATAAGAGTAGCTACACCCTTTACACTAGTATCCAAAAAAAAATGAAATACTTAGGAATTAATCTCATGAAAGAAGAAAAAGAGCTATACAGGGAAAATTATATTACCCTGAAAAATGAAATCAAAGAGGACCTCAGAAAATGGAAAGACATCCCCTGTTCATGGATAGGAAGAACAAACATTGTAACAATGGCCATTCTCCCAAAATTACTATACAGATTCAATGCCATCCCAATCAAAATACCACTAGCATACCTCATGGACCTAGAGAAATCACTCCTAAAATTCATCTGGAATCAGAAGAGACCTAGAATAGCAAAGGCAATTCTAAGCAACAAAGGCAAGGCAGGAGGCATCACAATCCCAGACTTGAAATTATACTACAAAACTACAGTAATAAAGTCAGTATGATACTGCAATAAAAACAGACCAGAGGATCAGTGGACTAGATTGGAAGATACAACCACAACCACAAACTCACTCAACCACCTTATCTTTGATAAAGGGGCCAAACATGCTCGTTGGAAGAAGACAGTCTCTTTAACAAATGGTGCTGGAAAAATTGGCTGTCCATATGCAGAAGACTAAAACTAGACCCATGTCTATTACCACACACTAAACTATAATCTAAATGGATCAAAGATCTAAATATTATAACAGAAACACTAAAACTGCTGGAAGACAAAATAGGTAAAAATCTCAAATATATAGGGGTAGGAAGAGAATTCATGAACAAGAATCAAACTTCATGGGAAATACTTCCCAGAATCAATAACTGGCACCACATCTTATTAAAGAGTTTCTGCATGTCAAAAGAGGTTTCCAGCAGAGTGAAAAGCAAACTCACAAATTGGGAAAAAATATTCATGGACAGTTCCTCAGACAAAGGACTTCTGTCTAAAACTTATAAAGAATTAAAAAAAAATCAGACCCTCGAGATTCAAAGACCTAATCCAAAAATGGGCATCTGAAATGAATACACAGTTCTCAGATGAAGAAATCCAAATGGCAAATAAATACATGAAGAAATGTTCATCATCATTATTCATGAGAGAAATGCAAATTAAAACCACACTGAGATTCCATCTCACTCCAGAAAGATTGGCCAGGATAGAAAACACTAACAACAAGTGTTGGAGAGGCTGTAGGGAAAAAAGGAACTCTTCTGCACTGTTGGTGGGAGTGTAGACTGGTGCAACCACTGTGGAGGTCAGTCTGGAGATTCCTCAAAAAGTTGATTTTGGAAGTCCCATTTGACCCAGCTATTCCACCTCTGGGTAAGTTCCCAGAAGAACTGAAAACATCATACCACAGTGATATATGTGCACCCATGTTTATAGCAGCACAATTTGTAATAGCCAGATCCTGGAAACAACCTAAGTGCCCATCAACTGAGGAATGGATAAAAAAGTTGTGGCATTTTTATACAATGGAGTACTACTCAGCTATAAAGAATGATCACATTGAGATATATATAAATAAATGGACACAACTTGAGACCGTTCTCTTAAGCAAAATAAACCAAACTCACAAGTGTAAATATCATATAGTCTCCCTAGTATGAGAGTTGATAAGAGTATATAAGATTTTATGGTAAGCATGAGTCCCCATCTCATAGCTTTGAAGTCTTTCAAAGTTTTCAATCATCAGTTGGAATGGTTTTATTCTGTTTTGTTTGACTATATCATGCATGATGATATGAATAGCTGTTTTGAAGAAAACAAAACATTATGACAGCTATTGCTGATTTAATATCATCCTTCTTAGAATTCCTACCATGCTTCTATTCTTCTACTACCATTGGTTCTATCTATCACATTGTGTCTTATTGGGATTTGAATATGTGTGATAGTTTAAACAAAATTTTTCTATCGAAAATGAGATATTATAGTACCCGTTGATCATTTTCTGTTATTCGGTTCAGAAGGCCCTGTAATTCTTTCAGTCTTTGCACAGCTTTATACTATTTTGTTATGTTTGATATTATTGTATTTGAAACTAGGCTCAACTATAGCAGAGTAAGAGATATTGTGATAGCTACTGTTGATGTCCAGTTGTCTTAATGTAAAGTACTGTATTGCCTATGTTGTCCTGTTCTGATCTGCTTTGTGCTGCCCTCTTTTGTTTTATTCTCGTTAAAATAAAATTTAAAAAATTTTTTTTCTACCTCTCTTAGGACAATAGAAGGTGCAATGACCATAGGGTGCTGTTTCGCACTAGGAGTGTGGAAGGGACTGATTCCCTCAGCTCCACTGTTCTTAACCTTACTAGCTTTGCTCCACCACGGCTTTCTAGCTTGATGTTCCTGGGCTCAACCCTCCAAAGTTATAAGAAGAAAATTTAAATTTCTCCATCTTTTAAGTATCTTCCCTCAACTATAGAAAACTGATGCATGCAATACTAATATTCATTGCAAGTCTTTCAAAAAGTTTTCTGTACTGTGTCTCTTAACCGATTTGCACACAAACTCTTTCTTTGCAAGAATACCTTGTGGGTGGAGGAGTTTGCTTTTTTGTGTGCAAAAAATATCATAACAATGAGAAAGACTGATTATACATCTAAAAGTGGAGTGGTAATGTCACTTATTTTATTAATATTAAAATTATATTTCTGAAGTTTTAAAGTAGGAGGTCAGGAGCGGCAACTATGACTCACCACACAAGTCTACCCTCTACCCTGTCTTCATACACCCTTTGAGCTAAGAACAGTTTTATATTTTATAAAGTGTTGTGAAAGCAGAAAAAAATATATGTGACAAAAACCATCTGCAGACCACAAAGCATTTTATTGAAAAATTTTGCATAGCTACTAGCCACATGTGTTATTTACATTTAGATTAATTGAAAATTAAAATTTATAATTGAATGTCTTGGTAGCTGTATTTCAACTGATAAGCAGCTACATGTGGCTAATAGCTACCATATTGGAAAATGCAGATACATACAGACCTTCCCAATTCAGCAGGGAGTTTATTAGTTTGCTGGCCCTGATAAAACTTCATGCTGTTTCATGCTTCAGCACTTTCAGAGAAGTGCTGTTTGTGACTGTTTCTTGTTGGTGCTGCCTCTAAGGAAATTGACTAAACAGTATGGACCATGTTAGTCTTGCAAAAAGCACCCTCTCTGGTTCCTGATGGATTTTCAGCTGAATGTGTTTGCCATCTGAAACTATCATTTGTACCCTAGATTGTTGCAACTTCCAGAAACTAAATCTGGGTCTTACCCAAACATATCACCATAATCACACTGGATTCTTGTCTCAAGAGCCTGAGACAAGCTATTAGGCGACAGGGACAACCTTGTGGTACTATTTTTGCAGTATCCACGTCTAAGTTATTTTGGTCTACCTTTTATTGCCTTCAAGTTTCTGTCAGTTCCTTTGTTTCTTGAGTTCTCCTTTTTTCTGTCTGCTCTGTTAAAATGCAATTCCCTTCACTTTAATATTTGGAACAATTTGTTCCTCATATCCTTCTTGGCTTTGAATCAGTATTTACATATTTAGAGACCCATAAATATATTCCACTAAACAATGTGTCATCTACTAAGTTATCCTTTAATATGGAAGAATTGGCAAAAACCTTGAAATTCCCTTTCTATTTTCCACCTCCAATCTCTGTAACTAGAAGGACATAGTAACAACACTTAGTATCTGGTGTGTGTGTGTGTGTGTGTGTGTGTATGTGTGTGGTGTGTAGGTGTGGGCATGTGATATATAAAAGTTTCCCTCCCCAAAACTGTTATACAGATTCAATGCAATCCCAATCAAAATACCATTAACATACCTTAGAAATCTAGAGAAAATATTCCTAAAACTCATCTGGAAACAGAAGAAATCTAGAATAGCAAAGGTGATTCTGAGAAACAAAGGCAAGGCAGGAGGCAACTCAATTCCTGACTTGAAACTATACTACAAAGCCACAGTAATAAAATCAGCATGTGACTGCCAAAGAAATAGCCCTGAAGAACAATGGAACAGATTAGAAGATGTAAACACTACTACAAATTCACTCAGTCACCTTATATTTGACAAAGGGGCTAAACATGTTCACTAGAAGAAAGATAGCCTCTTTAATGGATGGTGCTGGAAAAATTGACTCTCCACATGTCAAAGACTGAAACTAGACCCATGCCTATCACCATGCACAAAACTAAAGTCAAAATGGATCAAGGTTCTAAATATTAAAACAGAAACACTAAATCTACTGGAGGACAAGGTAGGTAAAAATCTTAGAGACATAGGAGTAAGGAGAGAATTCATGAATAAAACACAAACTGCATGGGAAATACTTCAAAGAATCAACAACTGGGATCTCATATTACTAAAAAGTTTTTGCACTTCAAAAGAAATTACCAACAAAGTGAAAAGAAAACCCACAGAATGGGAAAGAATTTTAGCCAACAATCCCTCAGACAAAGGACTTATATCTAGAACATATAAAGAATTAAAATACATCAAGCCCCCCAAATTCAAAGACCTAACCTTTTTCTGTTTAGTTTTTTTCTTTAAATAAAATTTTTAAAAAATAATTGAAAAACATCAAGCCTTCCCAAATTCGACGACCCTCTCCAAAAATGGGCATCTGAGATGAACATACATTTCTTAGATGAATATATACAAATGGCAAATAAATATATAAAGATATGTTCACCATCACTGGTCATTTGAGAAATGCAAATTAAATCAGCATTGAGATTTCATCTCACTCCGGAAAGAATGGCTGCCATCAAGAAATCAACTGATAACACACATTGGCAAGGATGCAGGGAAAAAGGAACACTTCTCCACTGTTGGTGGGAGTTCAGAGTGGTGCAACCACTGTGGAAATCAGTATGTAGATTCCTCAAAAAACTAGGATTGGAGGTTCCATTCAATCCAGCTATTCTCCTCCTGGGTATTTTCCCAGAAAAATTGAAAAGGTCACGTAACAGTGATATATGTGCACCCATGTTCATAGCAGCACAGTTTGTGACAGCTAAATCTTGTAAACAACCAAAATGCTCATCAGCCATAGAGTGGAAGGAAAAAAGGTAGTATTTTTGTACAGTGGAATACTACTCAGCTCTAATAAAGGATGATCTCGAGGCTTTTATAGGTAAATGGAGGCAACTTGAGAATATCCTCATTAGTGAAATAAACAAGACTCACATTAGTAAATATCACATTGTGTCTCTAGTGTAAAAAATAATAAAAACTGACAGAATATATGGGATCCAAAAAGTATAATAGATTTGTAAAAGCGAAAGGGAATGAAAGTGCTCTAAAGGGTATAGTGTGTAAAATAGATGACCATATTAATAAATTTTTGTTAGATCATTGAACAGAAGGGTTTGCACTGTCCATGTTTGATCATTTAGCTACTTTTTATGCTTTAATTTTGCAATTTTAAAAACTATTGTTAAGATGACAATATGTAATGTATCAACTAGCAATTTTATGAAGTGAATTTTTTTGAATTCAGTATTATTCTAACTTTTTTCTCTTTTGTTTGTATTTAAATTTTCTTTTCTTTCTTTCTTTAAATAAGAAAAAATAAAAGTTTTCCTCATGGGAAGGGCAGATGCAGAGTTTTACTTAAATGGCATTTATTCCTTGCTACACTAGGTTATCAGGGAGAAAAACAAAACAATCAGAAAAAAGGGACCAGCGTCATCAAATGCTGACAAAGTGCAAGAAGGTAAAGACTGTACCACACTATTTTATAGAATTTCTGAGAACTTTCTTAAAGTGAACTTAGCATAGTAGTGGTTGTTGATAAATGAGTAGGAGTGGGTATAAACCACAATTTTAAGGAATTTGAAGATGAAAAAAAATAACGACCTGAATGTGCAAGTGAAAATTTTCTCATTTTAAATTATAACACACTAGAATATGTAGACTCCAGGTGGGGGGCACAGTTATCAGAAGGAGCAAAAATATTATGAGAAATCAAGCAAGTTTTCAAAACAGGCAGGTGTGGGGTCAGAATTTGTATCACCTGTGTGATGTGGTGAATAGAAGCCACATCATCAAAACATAATCCCATTCAGGAGTCAAGAAATACTTAGGGGCTCTACAGCAGCAAATAAGAGATTTCTTTCTAGAATTAGGATTAGAGTTAGGGTTAGGCTTAGTAAAAAATTACCTTAAATCTTGTTATCCACATAAATAACCTCTAAACATTATGTGCATTTTCATTGAGAAGAATAAAATGTAAATATAATAACTTATTTAAAATGCCGTATTATATATGTACAGTGAAACCCTGGATTTGAGTTACTTGTTCTGTAAGTGTTCTTCAAGACAAGCAAATGCTTCCAATAAATTTTAACCTAATCAATGATGTATCATAATATGAGTAGGATGTGATGCTGATTGTCACATGATCCTAATTGAGGCAATACTCTCTCTCTCTCTCTCTCTCTCTCTCTCTCTCTCTCTCTCCCTCCCTCCCTCTGTTTCTCTCTGTCTCCCTCTCCCTCTGATTATGGGTGATTGTCTCCCAACACCAAGAGGTTATGGAGCAAAGCTCATCTGCAGAGGAAGAGGAGGAAAAGGCAGAGGAATCCCTCACTTCAAATAAGATGAGAGAGGTGAAAAATGTGGCAAACAGAGCAACAGTTTCTAGAAAGGCTCCACTCAAATAAAGGTGTAGCAGTGTGAGCAATGACAATGACAGTAAAATGTCACATTTCCATGAAATCCTCAAAAGGAGGCAACAAGTGCCATGAGACAGATGCATGAAAAGAAAAGATCACACTGAGCTGATAGATAGCAGTGATTCCATTACTGACAGTGAAAGTTGTCCTATACAATAATCCTCCTCTCTCTTGTTGCCTTCACACTAGCCAGGAAGGTTTTCACAAGTAAGTGTGGTTAATTTATTTATTTCTCTTTGTCTTGTATTTTCTTTATTATTTGGTATTATTTTATAATACTGCAATCATTTCATTTAATATTTTTGAGTTGTAGAATGAATCGCTTGAGTTTTTATTTCTTAAAGGGAAGTTTCCTTTGATATATAAGTGCTTTGGATTACAAGCATGTTCCCAGACTGAATTATGCTGACAAGTGGAAGGTTTACTCTGTGTTATAGCTTGTGTCTAGATATCCCCTCAAAGCCTCATGTAATCATAGGTGAGGCTTTTCAGAGGTGGCTGATCTAGGCTATGTGATTCTGGGGTTAAGTGTGTGATACTGGAAGTAATAGTGCCCTACCCTGAGAGGGATAGAATGTAAGGGACAGAAAGATGGCTGCTGTTGTCACTGCTTGCCACTTGCTGCTTGCTTCCTCACTACTTCAGTGCTTTGCTGTCTTCCTGTCTTCTGCCTGCCATGAACTGTTTCTCCTCTGTGATGCCTCTCTGCCATGCCACCCTGCCTTGGAGCCAGCCAACTATGAACTGAACCCTCCAGAAACTGAAGGGTACATTAAACCTTTCCCCCTTTAACTTTGGGTGTTGGATATTTTGTCTCAACAACAAGCAAAGTCACTAAAACCCTGTACTTTAAAGTATTTAAGTATATTTCATTTTAACTAAACTTCATGAAAGATTAAAACACCAAGTAGAAGCTAACGTGGTCACTGAATGTGAGATAGCATTAAAAAATATCGTAATCAAGAAACACAATTTGCTAAACGATTCCTGAAAAGCTATGTTATAGTGTGAAAAATGGAATAATTTTTAATACTTGCATTTACAATTTACAAAATTCCCGTGGCTCCTTGTGAGCCTGCAACCTAATCTCTCAATGTTTTGTGTGTACACAAGTCCTCTCTTAGTCTTGTCCCCACAGTTCTTTCCAGGCTTCCTTCCTACCACCCATGCTCCCAGTCCTCCAAGCCCAGTGGACAACTCGACTCCAAGTGTAATTGAGTCAAGGACGTTTGGGGTCACCCAGAGAGTCCTCTGCATCTGCACAGAGCAAAAATCCAGGGATCACACATCTGGGTCTTCTGGCCTCTTACATCTCTGCCTGAAGTGCCCTTGCCACTTTGATTCATTCACTTAACAAATATTTATTAGTGGTTAAATTGCTGTGGGTCTCAGTATTTTCAATGGCTGTCTGTAAAGATAAAGGCCTTGGGGGCTTGAAAAAAATCAGCCAGTAGGCCAGGCACATCTATCTATAACCCCAGCACTCTGGGGGAGGTGGAGGCGGGAGGATCACAGGCTTGAGCCCCACCTGGGCAGCTTAGTTAGTTGGGTGAGCCTGTCTCAAAATAAAAAATAAAAAAGATTGTGGCTGTAGCTCAGTGTGAAAGCCGTGGGTTCAATCCAGACAGCCAGATCTAGAACCCGCCACTCTATCTGTAAAAGAGGAAATCGAAGGACCGGGTGGACAGTCATGGAAGCTTGATTTACATGCTTTATCCTGCTGCTGATGGAAAGTATCTTCCTTTCCAATCCCACAGTGCACACCGATCTGGGCTGAGACCGCAGTGATTCAGGGACTCCTTTCTTCCAAGGGTGTGGCTGTGGTAACCGCAGGCAGATCTACTCATTTTCATAAATGGTTTAATTTAATTTAGCACAGAGTGACAAAAGACACAGCCTTTTGATTCAAGAAGACATGGGTTCAACTCTCACTTCTACAACGTACTCCCCAGTAACCTTGAGCAATTTTCTTAAACCCACTTTCTTTCCATTTCTTCATGTGAGCAATAGGATAATTATAGTACCTGATATGATATTAAATTATTCCACATATTTGGACAAGCAGAAAACTGCTAATCAGATAGTAGGTACTCAATAAATATGTGTAACATCAGTAATAATAACATTGGAAAAGCAATTGGTGGCCAATGGCCAATCTGAAGTACTAGAGAAAATGAGGACACAAAGAAAGCAGTGAATAAAAACAATGAAAGTGAAGGGATTTAAAATTATCAAAATAAGAAAGAAGAGAAGAAACTATGACTTACATGAGACAGAGTAGGAACTGCTGATTTCAAGGTGACTGGTGAGAGCTTGAGTGTGGCATGCGACAGAAGAAAAGCTATAGGTGATCTGGACCTGCCAAGGGCTGTGGCTTGTATTAGATTCAACCTGTGTGCTATGTGCAACCAGCAGAGCAAAACTAGAAGAACTGAAGTTCTTATTTGAACTGAAGTACTTTATTTGAAAGTAAAAATATTAGCCCTTCAATATGAAATTTATTTGACTCATTTTTTCATCATGCAACTCTGAAACAGTTTTCTAGAGATTTCCCATATAGACTGACGCTCTCTACCTCCTTGTCAATCTTTAAATATGACAGCGCTATTCTACTCAATAAAAACCAGGACTAAACAGATAGCATAATCGCACAATGCAAAAACAGGTCACAGTGAATGCCAGTCACTCTAACCTTACGCCATCCATAACCACGGCTACTTTCAGTCTTCGTTAACTTTGCTGCCTGATTTGATCACAGATGCTTTTGTTGTATTTCAGCTGGAAATAATTTTTTAAACCAACTTCCAGTACAGTGATTAGAGCTTCCAACCAACAATATAGCGCTCTGCTTTTATGATAAAGAACTAGCCAAGGGCCACTGCAGGGTAGAAGTTCTCAAGTATGAAAGACAGAGTTCACAAAAGGAGAAATTAAGGCAACTTAGATAAAACAGACCATGCAAGGAAGTGGATGCTTAAAAACCTATTACTATTTTCACAGAAATAAATTACAGAGCATTCATAAAACAAGAGCTGGTAGTGTAAAAAAATACTAAAAAATTTTGTCAGAGTTCTTGGAAATTAAAACTATTCTAACAGAAAAGAAAGATCAACAGTTGGGTTTAAGATATGTAAAGAAAATCTCCCAAGTAATTAATAGAGCAAAAAAGGACATCATTGAAAACAACCAATACAGCATAGATAAGAATAAAACTTTAGCAATTGTTCAAAACATTTCCAGAGATAATTTAAAAAATTGCAGAACTGAATAAAAATAAAATATTAAGGATAATTCAAAAATTTTTCAAAATTTTTCAGTTGGAAAATTACCATCTAATTGTCAATTAAACTGATGAAACTGCGTATGTAACAGATTACATTTTGAAATATCAATATATTGAGGATAAGGATTTCCTAAGAAAATACTTCTTGCTAGTTTTGGTGCTGTACAGCTGTAATCCCAACTGCTTGAGGCTGAGGCAGGAAGATCTCAAATTTGAGCCTAGCTCAAGCAAGTTTTTGAGAACTTGTATCAAAATAAAAAATAAAATATAAAGGACTGGGGATGTAGCTCAGTGTAGGGGCCTGAGTTCCATTCTCAGTAGTAAAAACAACAAAAAAATCCAAACCAAACAAAAATAACTTCTTAAAAATAATATCAAAATGTAAAAGACCATGGAAAGACTATGAAATAAAGTCTCTGAACTTCTGAATGAAAATTACTTGTAACATTATTACATAGGTATCAAACTGTTACCCTACTGTAAAAGTGTATCTTAGTCCATGATAGTCTTATTTTGTTGCTATAACAAAATACCTGAGATCAGTTAACTTCTAAAGAGTAGAAGTTTATTTGGCTCATAGTTCTGAAATGTAAAAGACCATGGAAAGACTATGAAATA
>PVJX010045112.1:0-12873 GCA_004027295.1 Dolichotis patagonum | reverse complement strand
GCTCTATTCAATACTCTGTGTTGATGTTTTCTATAATGTGTATTTCTTTGATTTTGCTGTACCTAGTAGAAGAACAACTATTGTGAAGACAACGAGATATACAATGTTGCCTATTACTGTTGTCCTGGTGACCTGCTGTGATGTTCTGTGCCAATTTCACTATATTGTCTCAATTGGCTTTATTCCATCCTGTTTTTTTGTAACTGTTTGCAGCCTCACTGTGTGTTCACTTTGTATGCCTTAATTTTGTAACATGGAAACAGCTATTTCTGGGAGGACAGTATGTGGTTTGTCAACTAGTGATTTATGGTTTTTTTTGAGGTTCTGTATTGTTTCTACCCTTTTTTCTGTATTGCTTTTTTTCTTTTTAAATAAAATTTTAAAAAAATACACAAAGTATTTGAATAGACATTTCTCTGAAACTATACAAAGTGTAATCAGAAGCAAATGAAAATATGTGTAAAATCAGTAGTTTTTAGGGAAATAAAAATCAAAAGCAGAAGAAGAAACAACTCTATATCCACTCAGAAGGCCATAATTAAAACACAGATTATAAGAAACATTAATGAAAATGTGGAAAAATTGAAATTTTCATACACTGGTAATAATGGGTAGTTAAAATAAAGTGGCTTCCTTTGAAAATAGTCTGGTAGTTCCAAAAACATATACTTATCATGCACCCTAGGAATTTTACTCCTAGGTAAACATCTATGAGAATTGATAGCATATGTTCATAAAAATATAAATATAAGTATTTACATTTTTACTCAGATTTATTCATAATAGCCAGAAAGTAAAAATAAAAAATAGCCTAGTGACCATCAATTCATGAAAGGATAATCAAAGTGTGTGATATCTATACAGTGCTAAGGTTTTCATCTACAAAAAGGAATATCAATACATGCTGTGATCAGGATGACAGTTGGAAACATGATAAGTAAAACAATTCATACTAAAAAGTACAAAATACTATATGATTCTACTTATGTTAAATGCCCACAGTAGTACATTTATAAATTTATGTGGTTACACATACCTATAAACCCAGCACTAAAGGACATTGAGGGAATGTTGTAAATTCAATTCACATCTGAGTAAGTTAGCAAGACTGGTCTCAAGAAACAAATGAATAAAAAAGGAAATTTACAAATTTGTAAAGAAAAACGGAGTAGTTGCGGCCAGTAATAGAGGGGGGAAATAGTAGTTGGTAGAGACTATTTCTACAGTGATTTTTTTTATCAAGAAAAAGTTACTGAAATGTTCTTAAAATTACTCAGAACTAAAAATTATATGACTTTTACAAATACATTAAAAACCACTGTACTTTTAAAGGGTGGATTTTATGCTATGTAAATTAAATTTGAACCAAGAAAAAAAAAACATACAAAACAGTTGGAGACCAGACCTAGGTATGATAAGTTTGAAACTCTCATAATCACCCAAATATTTGTTTCACTGTAACTGACTAACAGTGTAATGGCATCAGATCATATTACTAGTTACTAAATGGAGGTATCAAGTGATTTTTCAAGCATTCCAGGAAATGTTAAGAATTGATTCCCTTGGCAGGGAAAATGTACAGATTTTCTTAATGGAAACAAAAAATGGGCCAGGCATGGTAGTGCACACCTAAAATCTCAGCACTAGAAAATGAGGCAGGAGGATTGCCTCGACTTCGAGCCCAGCTTGGGCTACATAATGGGTTCAAAGACAGCCTGAACTATAGAGCAAAATACACAAACATATCAGAAGAAAATAAAACAAAATAATAGTGATAACTGTATTCTTAAAAGCCAATATTTTTCTCCTTACTTTCTCTTTTTACTCTCTTATATTTCTCTTCATAATAGTGTTTCTTACAATTTAAGAAAAAAAAGAAAAAAATTCATGATATGAAAAAAAATTCACTTCCCACTAATTTTCAAGCTAAAACTAGAATATTCTGAGAGCAAATTGCCTTTATTATTTTAAAAAAATGGACAAAATGCTTTATTTTTTTCATCAATGCTGATAAAGTAATTATAAAATAATAACATCATTTTTGTGAGAATATCTAATTTTAGTTCACTTGAGCAAATACCTATAAATGAGATTGGTTATGATACTAAAAGTACTTATTCAGCTTTTAAAGAAGTGAGCCAAAAAGTCAAAATGTGACCATACCTTTTTGTTCCTGAGAAATTCAGCTGTTATTATTATTTTCCTTTTCATTTTAGATATTCTATACATGGAATATGATGTCTTGTTACAGTTAAATCTGTGTTTTCCTAGTGATTGTCTATGTTATGAAAATTTTATTATTTTCCATTTTTGTGTCTTATATTGCAACAGATGTGAAAGTCTTGAACACATTTGTACATTTTTCATCTGATTATTGAGTTTGAGAATTTTTAAATTCTGAATATAAATTCTTTAGCATAAATACTTTTTCTCATTTTTAAATTTTTTCATTAGGTCATGTTTATAATGCATAATGTTTACATTCCTTGTATGGAGTTGGTACATATACTTAACCCATCTCAATTTTTTCATTCTCTTTCCCTCCCTTTCTTTTCCCCCTCCTTCCATCTCTTGATTTCCTTCCCATTTGACATAGATCTATCTCCTTATTTCCTATTACTGTATCTAGCTTTTATTTTGGTTTTTATTTATAATTTGCATTTATGATATAATAGAAGCATGCAATAATTTAAGCTTGTGTATCCGTTTATCATTGAATATTATGGTCTCAAGGTCACCCATTTTCCTGCCATTGGTTCAATTTTATGTTTCTTTATAGCAATTGTGGTATGTTACTGTATCTAAATATCACATTGTCTTTATCTGTTCATCTGTTGATGGACACAGAGGCCAATTCCCAGGTTTAGCTACAATTATTTGCTTAACTATGGAGAATAAAATTCTTTTTTATATTTTATTGTTTTAGAGTTTGAATTTAAATTTATGGTCTATTTTTGAGTTACTTTTTGTGCATGGTGTGTGGTCCATTAGTTTATTTTTCAATAAAGTTATTAAATTATTTGATTTCCATTTCTTCAAAGATGGAAGATATACCAGAATATTGTGGGGTCTCTTCCTAAGCTGAAATTACTGCAATAAAGCTATATGTTGATTAGGTTTAGTTGCTCTTTTGGTGTACCATATATTTCCACCTCTCTTGATCAAGAAGAAAATCAAGTGCTAAGTAAATTTTTACATTTGACGAGAAGAGTTGCCTGCTAAAGTAATCTCTCCTTAAACATGACCTGCTTCTAGTGCCTGATTCATGTAGAAATTTAAAAGCTTGGTTCTTTTCCCTCAATTTTGAGCACAGCTGAATATTGATTCCTGTTAACAGTCATTATTGGAAAGGAGGTCTTTGATACAACTCTAGGACCATTCAATCCTTTCCTCCACCTAATTCTGTTGCCTATATTCCATCACAGCTGTTAGAACTGGAACATTTTATGGCAATCTTTCTCCATTCATATCTTGAACTTGAAGATGAGACTGGACATAATTTTTTCACAGTTATTTTGAAGAGTTCTGTAAAGATATCATAATCAGGGGCTGGAGATTTAGCTCAGCGGCATAAGCGCCTGCCTTACAAGCAAGTGGTCATGAGTTCAATCCCTGGTACCAATAAAGATAAAAAAAAAAAAGATATCATAATCAATGTATTTTCTAGCATATAGGGCCACATATAAGTATACACATAAGTGTTACATAGCAGTATGTGTACACATGTATATGTACACATATGCACACTCATATGTATACAAACTTAATTTTTTGTTAAACTTTATTATGCTTTTCTCAAACATGGTTAAGAATTTATATTGAAATATGAAAAGTCATTCCTGTAAAATATTAGTCAATTGCTTCTTTGATGCTCAAATATTTCATTAATGGCCATATCATTCCCAAATATTTATCATGAGCAAATATTTATTAATCTTATATCTGAAGAAATTTCTAAATATGAATCCAAATACTTCTGCAGTGACTCTGTGAAATATAACATTATTAATTTGTCAGTGCCCCTATTTTTGCATATGATGAAACTTGATTCATAAAGTTTTTAGTTTTTCATGGAAATGCATACAGCTGGTACAGATTTTGGCCTTAGACCAACTACCTGAATCAACAATCTTAATTTTTCTATAAAAATCCATATAAGATTATTGTAATTCTTATGGATCATTCTTTGTCAGTCTAAAAAATATAGTCCTTAAAATATTCTAAACTCAGCCTATATGCAAAAGTTTGGCAACCATATAAATCTGTCTCATAAGCCATGCTTGGTAATCACTGTACTAGACTAAAAGAAATTATTTTCCTTGCTACTGGTTATTCATGGTAGACCCCAGAAGCACTTATTCTCTCTAATTCATCTCCAAGTATCTTATTTAATTTTATTTTGTGTTTTTATTTTGCAATCTTCTCCCTAGTTTCTTGAAAGTTAGTAAGTACTTTTGTCTTTTCAACTTCTGAGCTGATTGTTTCATTGACTATGAAAGCAATTCAGTTAGCATTTGTTGATAACCTTAATTACAATATAAATTATTTGTACAATTTTTATGTAAAAATAATTTTTATGGCATAAGAATAGTGTCTAGGTTCAATATGGTCCATATCCATTGAAACTCTTAAATTCAATTGTCGAGGTAATGTTATCATGCCTTAAAACAGGTCTAGTCTTCTGACTGACCTTGACTGTGTGCTACAAGAAATTTTTTCTTGGTTTCAGAGTCTAGACCTCAAGAGGCTCCACTCTTTTGAATCACAGTCTAAGATCATCATGGAAGCTAAATTAGCACCCTGGAGGACAAAGTTTAATTTGAAACCAGTCCTAATTGCCATCTATGACTGAGGCCATCTCAAACCTTCCATTGCCACCAAGCTTTTGGCACTATTCACTTCCAGGTGAATACTGTCACATAGTTATTACAGCCAAAAGTAGTCGAAAAACTGGCTAGGTAACTCATATTAGCTTTGGAAATCTATAAATCACTGTAATTTTATACCCTTCATTTGGGATTAGTTTGTTACATTATGGTAAATATGTGATATATTTAGTGCTTACAAGTAAAACTTTGCTGTGTTAGAAGGCCCAAAGTGTGTGATACTTAGTACCAGATAGCAGGTTGTAAATAAAGAGGTAATAGAAAAATTAATAAAAGACTTAATTTTTAACAGAAGTATGAGGTTTTATGAAAGGCCAAAGATATACTAAATTGGATAATTAAATTATTTCATATTTGTTTCTTCACACAGATTTGAACAAAAATAGAGTAAGCAAAAAAAATGCAGTATGGCTATCTGGATCTCACAGAAATGTAGGGTGGTATCAAAAGTAGGGCTTCTAAGAATATTAATGGCTTAAATATCACAGCATTCTCAACCAAGTCCAACGAAAACAGAATGTTATCTGGAAAAGATCCAGTGATGTGACTATTTTAGTACTGAATTAGTGCTGTTTTTGGAAACCAGTCTGTATTTTCTGAGCTATTATACTGAAAACACTGCTATTCTGGAATTGGAGTTTTAAAAAAATTAAAATAATTCAAAGTGAGAAGGTTCTAGTCCTCAAATTCTTTATTTAGGAAGGAAGCTGAAAGTCCTACATATCATAAGCTCAGCATACTTCCCAGTACAAGATATCATCATAAATAAACACTGACAACACTAATGGCAGAGTTAAGAACTGAGGATAACTGGGTACTTAGGAAACATATCCAGAGTTTAAAGCTCCAGCTGGATACTAGAAATTTACTTGTCCGTGACAGTCACATACTTTTCATTCCTCTTCCTCTTGAATGATTGTGTCTACTACAGAATCATCCAAAGGGGCAATGGCTCAGAGTCATCTGGGATGAACCTGTCACCAAATCTTGCTGCATCCAAAGAAAATGTTACTATTTATTTGTCTGCCCAAAGTATGATTTGTAAGTAGTGGAAAAACACTTTTCCTTTACGGTTTGCCAAGGAAGGTGTCCCTTGAGATTGCTTCTTTGAGGAGGAGGATTTTGGGCCTCATAAGAGGGTTAAGTTTCTCACTGTTTAAAAAACTTACAGTTGAATGACATTGACTTAACAATTTTTTCTATTTCACTAACTTCAATAAAATTATATTTCCAAAAAAAGATAAGCAATGCAAATTTTACTTTGAAATAAGAAGTGTTCGTAGATAACAATTCTCATGTTTACCTATTGCCAGTTATCCATTACATATACCGACTTAATTATCTAATAATTTCTACCAAGCTTTTGTTGATTAGGGCAGTGGCATGATCAAGAGCCAACTGAACAAGCCAGAAATTCTTATGGCTGACTGTCACAATCATTTTCTATTCATTATTTATCAGTTTTTTTCTGTAACATGAAACTTCCCTAATATTCTAATGATAGCTTCAATTTTTACATTTGAGATATACCTATTGGGGATGTAGCTCAGTGGTAGAGTGCTTGACTAGCATGCACAAGGCCTGAGTTCAATCCCTAGTACCACCAAAAAAAAAAGGACAGAGTGAGATATATCTATATATTTATGAAGAAATGTAGTAGTCCAGAAAAAAGAAATAAACTGGAAGAATTTAATTCAAAAGGGCTTTCACATTGTCTTGTAGCAAAAAGAAAGAGACTATGATAATCTTCATGTAGCTTACTGCCAGTTTGAATAAATCTTCAACTTCTCTAAGTGCATTTCTCATATGTTGGGTAACAGCATCACAGAATATTGAAAATGGCTGCTAAGTTTTTGCAGCTCTTCTCTTGAAGAGATAGGGGTCTATATGTCTTTTATCTAGAGGTTGTCTCAAATTTCATGTGCTCTTAGGTGGGGCTTTGGGATTGACTGGATCACATGTGTGTGATACTGACTTAGCCCACTGATTTGTTGAACATATTTCTTTCTGTGGATGATGGATTTGCTGAGGAGGGAAGATAAAACCTGGGTATAGGTGGCACCAAACAATTGCCCTGTAGCCTGAATGAAATAAAAAGCCCACACAGTGAGCTATTTGTCTTCTGCCATGGCCCTCCACCATGCTGCTCTGCCTTGGAGCCAGCCAACTATGGATTTAAACCTCTACGAACTGTAAGCTAAAGTAAATCTTTTCTTTAACTTGCTTGTGTCTGGTATTTTGCCAGAGCATTGAGGAAATTACTAAGATAGGTGTTTATCTATGGTTTGAATTTGAACTATATTTATGAATTGATTGAACAACATATAATAAAAACGATATTGTAAGTCCCACAACCTCAGAGGTCTTCCAGAACCCTTGCTGATTCTAACTTCTTTGACTTATAATATCAATCTGAGACATTCATGGAAAGACATTGGTCTAGATCACTTTGAGACAGCTGAGATGGGCGGATGTTCCCCAAGACTTACATTTTAAACTGTTTTCCTCCTGCTTTTGTGTAAAAAACTTTGCAGCTGTATATCAGTGTTTCATGGCCACTCTGGAAGTCATTTGCTGTGATACAGAAAGTTTTGGTAGCAGGTCCATCCCACGTGACTCTGAGCCACAGCCTCTTTGGATGATTCCACTATCTTCTATGATTCCTAATCAGGTCTGCAATAACTATTCTCTTCTCCATGACTCAGCAGAGAGCTGGCTATCATGAATGGTTGTCTTTTTAAAATGTTTTCTCTTCCTAAATAAGCAATCTTCCCTTACCAGGTCAGACAAAATACTCTTACTCCTTTATGTTTTTTTGTAAGTTTTAATAAAGCCTTTTTTTGAAGAGATGCTTATGAGTATACATGATATTCATCTTGAGTAGAGCAAGTGAAACTGGTACATGAAAAATTGGTAACTCCAAAGGGCTGCTAGCCACACTAAGGATAGATAGTGACCAATGACAGTGAGCAATGAACAGTAATTATGGAAAGTGTCATCTCCAGCCACTGGAAGAGTTCCTTTAAGCTTCCAGTAGCTACTAGGTACATCTGATAGGAAGCTAGAGGAGGGCTGCTAACACTAAGAGCTGATAGCTGCTGGCATGTGTAACTCAGGTTGTCAATGCTAAAAATAGCTATTCTTTGCCTACTGTAATCTCTACAGAAATTGAGCGAAAGAATTTGAAGTGTTTTGCTAAAAATTTGAGGATAAAATTTCATATACATGGTATTCATAAAGCAATAACAAACAGACAGTACAAACTGCTAGATGTGGGTGGGGAAATACAGGACTTTGCATTGCATCTGACACTTCTGTTGAATGCAAAAATGAAATCATAGAAAACTTTTCAGAAGAAACATCTAGGCAACTAATAGGATCATAAAAATAACCAATAATTAGTAGTCTACAGTAAGTATTTCACATATAAATTTTGTTTGCTGACATACATCCAATGAAATTAAGCATTGAATAAATTATTATTCAATTTAAACTATCACTATACAGAGAGGACATTACTTTATTTAAAGTTTTTGTTAAATATTTGAAGAATTGCTTTCCAAAATCAACTAAATTTAGATACCTAACATGTTTTTATATTTACTATACTAAGTTGTTGATCTTTTTTTTTTACCTACACATATGTAATGTGTATTCACCATGGTTTACAAAACTATTATGAAATTGTTTGCCTGTGAGGACTTTGGTCAGAGGTATGTATGTGAGATTGCTCTGAAGAGATAAACAGACCTTTGGAGCCCAAACTTAAACCTCCTGGGATGCATGGCTAAAGATTAGAGCATGGCCTACAGGATAATATTCCAAGTAGGATCAAAACACATTAACTTAAGATATATACATGCTGTAGTCCTTGTCCAGAGCATAGTAATTCTGATTAATTACTTCCAAAGCAACCCTCAGTCCATTCATGTAGTAGATCATTTTGTCTTTTCCTTTTCTGTCCATTGTACCCTACAAAATACCTATACAGATGTCCTTCATTTGTGCATTATTCTTGCTTTCTGATCCTATCAATAAAAATTCACAGAAGCTTCAGATTTGTGCTATTTTTTCCTGAGACTCTTTCATGCTGATGGATCTCCCTTAAGGCAAATTCCTCTTGGAGTTAAAACTGGACACGAACTCTGAGTAATCACTCATCCTTTGTTCCACCATGGTCAAGTACTGCATTTCTTGCAAAGGCAGAACTTCAGCTAATAAAAAGAAAGAAAGCTTATGTTAACTTCACATAAATATGACTTTAGCATTCTTTCAATTTCATTTTAACTGAGTATTCATTTTTTAGTTGGGAAATACTTCTTAGTGGACTAATTAAATAAATATTTCATCTCAACCTTCTACTATAATGCTGAAAGTTTGACATTTTATACCTTATTAAGACATATGATAATATGTCAAATCTTTATTACATTATGCAATGGCTTAGGCATGGTTTGTCCTGAAACTTTCATGTGGTTGTTTAGACCTTGATCCACAGTGTAGCAATGTGGACAAGTGTTAAAACTTTTAAGTGCTGAGGTCAAGTTGAAATTGAACAGGTATAATGAATGATTACTGGTTTTCTTGTGGAAGTATGTTCCTGGTTGCTCTCAGAAATTTCATAAGATTTAGTTGTTTAGCAAACCTGAATCCTCACTTGCAGTTTCTTGCACATGCACTCTGATGTTTGTGATGCTATCTCTCAGGATACTTTCACCAAAACCTAGCAGATAGCTGTACCTTACATTTGAAGTCCAGTACTTTGAACTAAATATCATTATTGTAGTACAGATCTCAGCCTCAGGCACTAAAGCAATGCAAAATGTACTAAGGCAGTGGAATGGAATATGGAATAGAAATTATCACATTCTGAAGAATCAAACTGTAACTGACATGTATCAATTTCAGTTGTGACTCATAAGGTTCTGGAAGGTCAGTTCTAAATTTAAAAAAATGACAATAGACAATATATAATTATCAAAAATATTAGCTAATACCTAGAACTTTTCTATCTTTCTTGTTTTTTTAACTTCTCTCCCTCTCTCACTCTCTCTCTCCATATATATATATATATATATATATATATATATATATATATATATATATTATCATGATTCTATACTATATATACAAATATCTATATATACATATGTAGATATATTTTTATATATATATATAATTGATTAAAAGAAGTCTTATTTGATTATCCAAAGTCATAAAATCTGTGCTACAGAGACAGAAATTTTTTTACTAACTGAAAACCTAATAATAATATGAGAGTAGAATATTTTCTATGGAAAAATTCCTATCTTACTCCCAAGTACCAAATACATTATTATGTGTTTTATATATACACAGAAATTTTCTTATCTTTTCATACATATATGATTTTTACATAATTTTATTTAAATATATAAATATGTAAATATAAATATTTAAGGAGAAAATTGAGGAATCCTATTGACTCTCCTGTGAATAATTTCAGGTAAAAAAAGCTATAATAACAGTAGTTATGTGGTACTAAAGTAATAAAATGACAAAATTATTTGTTATATTACAATGTATTTTAAAAGATTGTTACTAATCAATATAAGCGAGCATATTGATGAAATGATAAAGCTATGTTTGGAGGAAAAGCTTACATTTTATCTAGTCTAAATTAATATTTGAGTGAATACTAACAATTCTTATCATTTGCATCTTCTCATCTTTACAACCAAAAGCAAAATAATTCATTGAAAAGCATTTATTAAAACATAAATATCAAGTGCTGCGAGGTAATGAGATAAGACTATTCTCTTCCTATCAGTATTTCCTCCAGCTTTACTTCAAATATGTCTTGATAATAAAAAGACAAAGACAAGAGAATAAAATTTATCCATTTACATCTTTATCAACCATACTCTCGGGGGAGTTGCAAACTTCATGTGATAATTTTTAGCAATATTTTGTAATTGGAAAACATCGATTAGGGTGGAGAAACCCATGTTCTGTGGTTGCATTGTAGCTTCCTTAATCACACAAATCCCATCACCTACTTCATGAATTATCATGCACACATTTTGGCAAATTCTGAAACTCATTCAAGATTAACCTTCCATCCATGTAAAGGTGATGTGACACTAAAGGATCTTTACACAACTTTTCGGCAGAGAATTCTCAAGGTTATAGATGTGAATTAAATAAAATTCAAGAGTAGTTTTCTAATGGAGAACACTTTCACTGTTTAAATGAAGGTGTAATATAATTTTTCATGTGCTCCTGGGCAAAAGCTGAACCTAGGTCACTGGGCTCCCTCCAGCAGCCTGATTTGATCTCTGCAATAGTACTTAAATAGGCAATTTGTGTGACCATATAAGGATATTTCTACCTATTACTCCTTCAAAAGTTACACAACATTCAGAAGTCTGAAATACATTTTAGGCAAACAATGGTGCTTGAGAAAAATTCTCATTTTGTTTGGTAATATCTAGTTTTATTATTTTATTATAACATCTCTGTTAGTATAACCTATGAAATATAAATTATTTCACATGAATATTATTAAAATCTAGGAGTCTTCATTTCTGTAGTCAAGTCCAGAAACTACAAATACAGTATCTAAGGTTTCATTGGACACTATATTCACCATTTTTGCTCTTTTATTTCTTACTCTGACTTGTATGCCAGTCCAATTTTCTAACCATTTTTGGAAAACATACAATGCATAGGCCATATAATATTGAAATTATATTTTCAGATAACTTTAACCAAGTAAATCAAATACCAAGACTAATGAGAAAACACAAAGATATATGTAAGAAAATCATTAAGTCCTTGACATTCAGGCAGAGAGGGGTGAAATGACGGCTAAATACAGCATCAGTAATAAATTTTCATAATATGTATTCCCTAAATATAATCTTTGAAAGGCACCTAACACATAACTTTATTTTCATGATATAAACAATCACTTTTAACACATTTCATAGAAACCTGCAAAACAAATTTACCATTTCAAATGCTAATATTAAAATAATCTTTTGCTAAAAAACTAAAATTTACGAAAAACATTACTAGACTTTGATATGATTTAACTTGAAATATTTTCAAAAATTTCTGATCTTTTTCTAGACTATGCTGTTATTTTAATATGATAACAATTTTCCTGATTAAAATGGTCATTTGTGATATTAAAATGAATGTATTTTATTCAGGAAAATATGATTTGCATCTTCTAATTTTTAGGTCCATTTTAATCAAACTCACTGGTGCCACCATTTATAAAATATTTATAAATCTAACAAGCAAATTGTTAGATTTATAAATATTTATATAAGCAAATTTTTAGATTTATAAATATTTATATAAGTTATATAAATAATGACTATTAGAAGAAATTATCACTTAAAAAGTATACTAATTTTTTAAAATAATTTTATTTAAAGAGAAAAAAACAAAACAAAACAAAACAGAATAAAGGGTAGCAACAACACAGTATTCCAAAGAAAAAAGGAAAAGAACAACAACAAAAAAACCTAACAAATTATTGCTTGACAAATTACATACTGACTTCTTGGCAATAGTTGTTCAATTTACAAAGTTAAAACATGTAAAGTAGACATTCAAACAGTGAGACTGTTAACAGTTCTGTTCCACAATGTGACAAAAGCAGCAATATGGTCATCCATCTTACCCAAGCAAATATATATGCAATTATATCAAAAGGGTAAAATTAAGCACAACAAAACAGAGCAAAGTGGATCACAAGAAAGCAATGTAAGAGACAAAAATTTCAAAACTAGACAATGGAGATATTCACTCTCTATCATATTGACTCTTGTTTTCTTCCAAATAGTTGTCCATATTGTCACATACAGGGAATTCACATGAAACAACCTAGTATGGAATTGATCTGAGCAGGATGAGGAGGGCATTTCAGGTCTTCAAGACCAGACATTAGGGAAGCCAAGAATGGCTGTCATAGTGTCTCTCATTCTCCTCAAAA
>PVJX010045111.1:0-12874 GCA_004027295.1 Dolichotis patagonum | reverse complement strand
CACGAAAGGTAGTATTAGTTACTCAATGAGGCTCACACTATTTCTACTTTTGAATGAACATTATAACCTCGATCTACAGTCGATAATCTGTTTCAACCTGAGATGTTTCATGAGTGAACTCAATAGCACTTTTATCTTTTAGAGATCAAACTGTTGAGAAGAAGATGCGTATGGCAAGTGAGACTTACCAGGTGAGAGACAATCTTTCGCTTCCTTTTCTCACCTGAAATTTTCTATAATGGAAGACACAGGTTAAAGGAAACAGCAATCTTGAAAGCTTCATAGAAATAACAAACCATTTCTTCTTGTGGTCTTTTCTTTGTGTTGGATCTTTGAGTTGCATTGATCTGCTGTTGTTATTGATGTTCAGATCACTTAAAATAGAAGACTCAAATCATTTGTTTCCCAGATTTGGATTCAGTACTGAATTTAGGCCATGTAAATGTCACATTCAGTATCACAGAACATCTAGAATTGTCTTCCATCCTCATACAGAACGTTCCTGTTGAATGTCTGGTTTTCCTGTCTGTTTTCTTCCAGGATTCAGGGATGATTCCTTCCTCTTTTCTCTTGGGAAGAATGGTTGGTTCTTTGTGCCCCTTCCTGATCCCTGCTTTCAGGCTTGCTGGCTTTATAAAAACTCTGCTGTTTTGAATTTTCAGGAGCACTATTTCCTGGACATGGTTGCCCAGCTCTGGATGCTGAAGGGTGCAATAAGGTTGGCCGTCCTTTCAGGGACATTTCTTTCCTGACAGCCACCATAGCACCCACATACTTTGCTATTCAACCTTGCCTTTCTGCATGATTTCCCTTTTAACCCTCTTTCCAGAAAAGATCTGATAGTCGCATGTTAGATTTACATTCCCCACATTCAGTCAGGGTAGGTCAGACTGGTGAGGATAGAGGCAATTTAGTACTGATTGTTCTTCTGATATCCTGTCAAAACCCAGTCATATGAGCAATAAAGTTTCTCTGAGGTCTTAGCTTAATGCTGTGATGTAGAGACTGGGAGATCAGCTAGGACTGTCCTGTCCTCATTCAGTTTACCTCCCCTTCATATTCCTTCACCTTACTTATATTATCTTCATAAGCTTGCTCTCCCACAAGATCCCAGATGCATGTTTCTGTGTGTGTGCACTGTGAATATATGTTGTCTCTTGCATGCATTTCTCCTGAACCAGCACAGACACTTGTTGCATTGCTTTTTCCCTCTGTCCCTTCTCTTATCACAAATCTCAGAATGAAATCCTAGCCTTTCAGTGGGTCCAGAGAGAGAAACATACAGTGACAGGGAGCTTAGGTGTATGTTGTGATGGGATAGCTCCAGGAGCCAGTAAGTGAGTTGGGGGAGATCTATTGGTGTCTAGCTGATAAGGTTAATAACTGAATATGCTTGGGTTCAGTGTTTAAGTGTACATTACTGTACACTATTTGTTTTGTGTAGGAAACAGTTTCTTTTTATTTGTCCAATCATTCTTTCCTAGCATCAGAAGGATTGACTCAACCTTTGGTAATTGGTTTGAATTCAGGATTTTTATGAATCATTTCTTTCTTTGCTAGGTACTTGGTAATCCACCAACAATTCCTACTGTTCAAGATATGGCTGAACTGAATGAGAAGACAATTGGACATGAACGGATGGATAGCCCTAGCCTGTTTCCGGATGTTGGAGAAGAAATCCAGTCACCATCTCTCCAATTTAAGCCTCTGGATTCCAGTGTTTTTCAGTTTTCCAGGTGACTAAAAAAGTATAGTTAATGTATTATTGATAGTAGGACTCAGGATCTGTTTTCCTGTTCAGTAAGTTGATATGTCTTACCGTGTTTATGTTTTTCCTAAGGCCTAGCATGGAATTCATAAGGAGAAAAACACTTTTGGGTCAATAGAATTGTGTTCTATATACTCTAAAATTTTCCACATTACAACGGCTATGTCAAGTCTATGTATTTTGAGGTGATCATTTGCTGAGACTCTTCTATGTGTTCTGGATTCACATTATGTTGGGAATTGTACAAGTGATATGAGTATGAAAAACAAAGTGCTATTAAAGAAGGTAATGTTATATAGATGAGCATTGGTCATTTCCTTCAGTTCATGAATATTGAATCGTTTGGGGCTTCAAATGCTTAGTAAATGTTGGTTGCATATAAATATAACTGTTAGAAAGCTATGCTGTTAGGTTAGCTTTATATTGGTCATTATTTCCCAGAGGTAAATCATTAGTAAAATTTCATCTTGGGCTATATTTGTTCATTTTCTAGGACTTCATCAATGTCATTGTGTTAGTCCTTATAACAGGAAGGAACATAACTTCATTTTCCTAAATACTGCATAAGGAGTATTTGAAGCACTGAAAGATATGATGTCCATGAAAATTAACTCAGTACACCTAATTATGACTGCTTAGTTTCTCTTCTGTTTTTCTCACTCTTGCACGGACAAGCTGTAGAGCAAGCACAGAATTACTCTCTAAAAGTCAAAACTTATACAGTCGTCAGTACTGTGATTTTATAGTGGATGTGAACTTGGCAGTGACTCTTTTCAGTTTGGGTGTCTTCTTAATATATTGTAGGATAGAAGCAATAGAATATATCACAGGATAAAATGAATCCTGATTTTTCTTTACCCCTAGTGTTACTGATTCATTTCCCCTTTGTTACTTCTTAGGTGGAACTTTTCAGCCTTTCATCTAGATAAACATCTGCACAGATGTGCAAGTCCCCTATTCATTGATTCTTCTACAATTAAACTTTGTAGATAATGAAGGAACCTCAAGACCCCTTGAACATGAACAGTCTCAAGAGGAAATAAGGTTTTTGGAGAAAAACTGATAAAACTCTTAAAAGAGTCAAATGAGAATTTGTATGAAAGCATCTAGATAAGTGTCTTGGAATATAGTAGGTACTAAATAAGGAATGATTGAATTTTAGTCATTGAAGAAACAATTTTTTTCTTTTATTCTTTTTTCTTTTGTTTTGGTTTTTGTTTGTTTCTCTTTGTTTTTGTTCTTTGAGACAGTATCTTGTGTAGTTCGGACTGGCCATGGACCCACTGTGTAGCCCAGATTGGCCTTGAACTTGCAGGGATCCTCTTGCCTCAGCCTCCTGTGTGCTGGAATTATAGGCGTACATCACCATGCCTTTTCCTAAAAAATTCTAAAATTGAATTTTTTCACAAAAAGATAAAAAATATATAGTACATCCTTAGTCTCAGAAGTTTGAGTCTAATTTTAGCCTATACCCATCTATACTCTTTAAATTCTCATGGGGTGCACAGTAAGTACTCTATATTTTGAAGCACATTGTTCCTTCAGTACCTTGGTCCTCTGAAAATATTCATTTCATTGGTTTTGATTCTTTCTCTGCTATGACGATTTTTGCTTTTCTCATTATTTCTTTTGTAACTCTAGTGGATTTTGGTAACCTTAATAGAATTACAAACGCTAATTTTCTCATTTCATCATGTATCTGATGGGTGCAGTGCTGCAGTACATCCATTGGGTGGCATACTTCACTAGTCTTTGTTGGGATTTTTGTGTAAGTCTGTATGGAATGCTATTCCAGAGTGAGGTTCTGGCTGTAGAAGACAGGTAAAGTACTTTGACCAATCGTGTGTAATTTTAATTTATTGAGAATAAGATTCTTTCAAGAGAAAGATATGTGATAACTGATGCCACTCATATTATGCAACGTATGAGTTGTGTAAGTTTAGTAAATAAGGTCAGGGACATAGCTCATTGGTGCCCTGCTTCCTGGCAAGCACGAGATCCTGAGTTCGAGCCCTGGTACCAATAAAAAAGGTTAATAAATAACAGTTGTGTCATTTTAAGCTACCCGTATAAGGTGGTTCAAATTGATTAAAGAATTAGGTACTGTGATGTATGCCTGTTAGTTTCAGCTACTGGGGAAAGCCTGCCACTTAAGGAAAAAAGACGGAAGTACTCACAATTTAATAAAATATACAGAGTTCTGATAAACCAGCGTTAATGGAATAATAGGTTTATCAAAAGTTGCAAAGGTCTCCTTTGTTATCAAAAGCTAAAATTGATAAGAGTCCTTGAGTCATATCGTTCAGATTACTAACTCTAGATACAATAAAGCGTAGATTGTTCAAGAGAACTTTAAGAATTTGTATGGATAGGTTAAAAAGGTCTCCAGAGACGTCATGAGAAATAACTTTATGTGTTTTCAAAATCTAATAAAAGGAAAAGACCTTCAATAAATAGGTTCAGCCAGAATGTAAACTAGCATAACTTCTTAGGGGAAGACAGCTTATTTACATTAAAGTAAATAACTCCTTTCTGTTCATTTATTTGCCTTAAAAGTTTAGTCAGGAAATCAAAGCACTTTCTGTATAAGAGGTATTATTTAAGGTAATGATAGGATTTAAAATGAAGGAGCTTAGTCAGTTTTATATGTAAATATAAATTGTTCTAAGGGCATACAACAAATATAAAAATATTAATTCATGAAATCTACTAAAGTAATCAAAAAGAACAGCAAGAGTAAATAGCATTGAAACTGAATTACTTTTATTCCTTTTCCAGACTCTGGTTTACATAAACTACTTAAAGGAACTCTAATCCAAGTACTTGGGTGTGGTCAAGAAGATGAGGGCTCCTTCTTCCCTTCGTTTCCTGTCTAGAGCTATGATTTCCCCTAAAAGGGACATACCTCTGACTTTTTTCATCTCCCCAGCTCTGTTTTGTACAAGTTTTATCACAAGTAAACCCAAAAGTGATTTGAGTATCTCTTCTCCAATTTGGCTTTCTTTTCTTCCACCTAGCCTCCACATGCAAGATAGAGGCATTCACTCAGGTACAGAAAACCAATAATACTAGGCCCCCCTTGCTCTACCCCTAACTTGTGCATATATGAGAAGTTCATAAAGGAAGAAGAAAATCCCAAAACCACCCTAGCACCTATTCATGAAATGTGATTTTACTCTAGAAGAAGTAGGGCACTGTCTCTGCCTCTATTTCTTGCAGTATTCCAGAGTTACTTAGAATGGCAGGCCTCAAGGATGAAGCTTTATCTGAAAAAACTAACTTTATATGGAACAGAACATAGAGAATCTCATGCCTAAAGGCACTGTCAAAAATAAGAGATCATGACAAAGGTTAACTAAGAAGCACTCATAACTCCATGATACTGCAAAATGACCACATAATAAAAAATTTGGTAGTAGAATCAGGGAAAGATGGTTAAGAAGACCTCTCCTGTGATCTAAGTTAATCTTAGGTGTCAGGAAGGCTATGCATAAGCACAAATCAGCACCCACTAAGGAGTAATTAGAGCAGGATATAAGGTAGACTCAAAACCAGGAGCATGGCTGACACAAATAAAACAACAAAGAGCAAGAACCTCATTGTCATAGGGACTTGAGCACTACACTGACCAACTGCCGGCTAAACAATACATTGATCCAGGGGCTATCCTAGGAAAACCAGCTAAAAATAAAATCACATACATCCCGGAAAAACTGTAAGGTAGTGTGCATGCTCGAGGCTGTGCTCTCTCTCAGTAACTAAAGGGGGGAAATCTAAGCTATTAGTACATGGATGAATGTGGCACAGAAACAAACATAAACTCTTTGAATTTTGATAGCTGCCAACCTACACACATATGCAGTAATAAAGGGTAAGAATCTATCTGACTAAAGGAGCTTAAGCACAGCCTTTGGCCAACAAGTGGCTTATGCTGAGCCAGGGATGAACCCCAGGTTCTCAGGCAAAAGAATAAAATCAGTTAAAAAAAAAGAAGAAAACATGAGCAAAAACCTCAGAAGCAGCATACCAAAGGGAAAATAGACTTTGTGGAATCATTTCAGCCAAGTCACTAAAAACCAAGCAAACAGCAGTGATATCAGTCCCCTAGAGTGAGAGGAGATCCATGTCAAGTAGTACTATATTTTTATCTAAAATAACCAGTTTTTAAAAAATGAAACAGCAAAGAACAGGAAAGTATAACCTATACATAGGAGGGAAATAGACAATAGATTGTAAAGACTGAGATGTTGGGTTTAGCAGACAAACATTTAAAAGCAGCTATGTGTTCAAAACACTAAACAGATTCAAAAAACCTCTTATCATTTGAAGTGTATATACGGCTTTGGAGGCTACTATCAAAATTCAAGGAATATGCCTAAGCAAAGGAGGGATGACAGTGTTTCATTGAGTACTGACTAATAAAGGAGTAGAAATTATATTTTAAAAAAATAAAAAGATTCTGGTATAGAACTTTCCAGAATTGTATGGGAAATACAATAAGATAACATTTTCTCTGTAGGGACTCAGCAGCACATTAGTGTTGGAAGAAGAAAGGATCAGCAAATGTGAAGATAAATCAGTTATCATTTATATAATCAGAAGAGCACAGAAAAAATGAAGAAAAATGAAAACAGCTACCATCTTTGCATAACAGTACATAAAGAGGAAAGAAAGAGGTAGAAAAAAATTTTTAAATGACTAAAAATTTCTAAACCCTACACATTCAATCTCAATAAATCCAAAATAGGATAAATGCTAAAACATTCATAGCCAGACACATCATAGTGAAAATATTGAAAACCAAAGGTTTATCTCTACAACAGAGTGAGAAAATGATTCGTCATGTATAAGACAACCTTAAGAAGATCAAAAGGTGATTTCTCACCAGAAATAATAGAAAACAGAAATCAGCTGCTGGGCTGCAGCTATGGTTTGGATATTGTTTGTCTCCACCAATATTCATGTTTTTATTTCATTGCCAATAAGGTGGTAGGGCCTTTAAGAGGTGGTTTGGGATCATGGAGGCTGTGCCCTTTATGACGGGATTAATGTAGTTTCCTTTAGAATGGATTAGTTGCTATGATGGTGAGTTGTTATAAAGTGAGGTCAGCTTTCTCTTCTTTTCCTATGTGATCACCTTGCACATGTCTACCTGCTCTTCCATTTTTTGCTATGAGTTGAGTTGCTATGAGACCCTCAGCAGAAGTCAACAGGATGTGACCGTGTGATCTTCAAAGTGACCAAAGCGAGGAGCCAAAAGAAACTTTTTTACTTTACAAGTTACACACCCTTAAATTTTCTGTTACAGCAATGGGAAACTGCCAAAAATGACATCAAAGTACTGGTGGAAAAAAGACTGTCAACCAAGAATCTTACTGACAGTAAAACTATCTTTGGAAATGAAGGTGAAATAATTATATTCTCTGATAAGGAAAAGCTGAAGAAAATGCTAGCAGACTTCCCTTACAAAAAATATTAGAATAGTTTTTCAGGGTAAAAGGGAATAATCCTGGACAGTAATCTGAATTCATATTAAAAAACAAAGAATGCTGATAAAAGTAATTAATTATAAAGGGCATTGTAATGGCATATTTCTTCCTCTTTCCATTCTCAACCAATTTCAAGAAAAATTACATAAAACAATATATATATATATATATATATATATATGTATGTAATTATGTATATCACTTGTTGGACTTATGTACAAATATAAAATAGTTAACAGTAATAGAACAAAGGGTAGATGGGAGCAAAATTGTACTGATAAAAGAAAATGGTGAAGGAAATGATAGTAGATAGTAACTCAGACCCACAGTCAAAAATGAATGAAGCAGAAAAATGGTACAAAAGAGAAGGCAAGTAAAACAAACTATAAATATGTACTTACTGTGTTTTCTTCTCTTGGCTGACTCAAAAGGTATAATATTGTATAAAATAATTATAGCAATAAATTTTTAGATTTGTAAATGTTATACTAGAAAATGTCCACAGAACATAAAGAGTAATAAAAGAACAAAACAACAATATATGATTCACAATAGAAAACAAAAAAAATTAGTAAGATAGAAATTCTACTAGATCAATAATAACATTAAATTTGACTAGATTAAACAGTCCAATCAAAAGACAGATATTGGCAACGCATTTGGGACTGCTTCTGTCTCTGTCAGACAGCTTTGTTTCTCTCTCTCTCTCTCTCTCTCTCTCTCTCTCTATATATATATATATATATATATATATATATATATTCTGCTCTTAACCTCCTTAAAAAAAGACAGATATTGTCAGATTAGATTTTTTTAAATATCAAATAGATTATCTACTCAGGAGACATACTTGAGATTCAAAGATGCAAACAGTTTGAAAATAGAATGATAGATACTGATCAAACATTAACTACAGTATAAGAAAACTAAAGTAATTTTGCCAATATCAGACGAAATATGTTTTAAAACAAAGTTGCTAGATATAGAGACACTTCATAGTAATAAAGTTCATTAGAAAGATGTAATATCAAGAGCACTAAACCAGTCATTGTGGTGCACGCTTGTAATCCCAGTACTCTGAGAGGCTGAAGCAGGAGGATCTCTATGTGTTTGAGGCTAGCCTGGGCTACACAATGAGTCCAAGGCCAACTTGAACTCTATGGTGAGACCTTGTCTTAAAAACAAAGCAAAACAAAACAAAAAAGGGCACTAAACCCAATCAAGCAGGAAGAAGGTAATAATAAACATTAGGATAAAGACTAAAAAATAAGAAAATGAATGAAAATATAAGTTGGCTCTTTGAAAAGTATAATAAAAATTAAGAAAATCATGCAATTATAAATATTTAGAAACAAATGTAAAAGAAGTACAAACAACACTTACATATTGAAAACCATAAAATGTTGCTGAATGACATTAAAGACAATCTAAATAAAGATATTTCTTGTTTGTGGCTCAGAAATTTAAATAGTATTAAGATGACAGTAATTCCAAAAATTATCTACAGGTTCCTGGTAGTCCTTATCAAAATACCAGATGGCTGTTCTTATTAATCATCAACCTCATCCTTATATTCAGATAAAAATTCTGGAGATGTAGAATCATCAAAACAATCTTCAAAGAAGAAAAGAAAGTTGAAAGAATCATAATTTCCTATTGTACTTCACAGTAAAACTATAGTAATCAAGAAAGATTGGTGCTGATACAAGGCTAGATCTATACATCAATGGGAAAGTAAGAAATGTGCCCTTACATTTATGATCATTGGATTTCTGTCAAAGTTGGCAGGGCAATTCAATGGAGAAATGAATAGTTTTTTTGAACAAATAGTGCCAGAACAACTAGATACTACAAGCAAGAAAATGAAGTTGTATCCCTCCCTCACTATACACAAAACAGATCTAAACTTAAGAATTAAAATTTTAAAACAGGAGAAAACTTGAGTCAATCTTCAACCTTGAAATAGGCTGTAGTTTCTCAGATAGGACGCCAAAACTCAAGAGACAATGAAAAATAGTTAAATTGGCCCACATAAATATTTAAAACTTTAAAAAAAATTAAAACTTTTCAGCTGTCACCATCAAGAAAGTGAAAAAAATTCCACAGAATGGGAAAACAACTTTGGGACTAATACCTGATGTTGGACTAGAATCCAGGATAGATAAAGCTATTGTAATTATCTAATAAAAAGACACGTAGTCCACTTAAAAGTTGGCAGAAGGTCCCTATGGACAATTCTCTATAGAGCATATGTAAATGATCAATACACAAATGAAAAGATGCTCAACATCACTAGCCTTCAAGGAATTACAAATCAAAACCACAATGAGCTGCTACTCCACACCCACTAAGATGACTGTAATTTTTTATGTGTTTTTTTCATGGCCATGTACTTTTTATTTTTTATTTTTTTATTTTATTTAAAAAGGAAAAAAGCAAAACAGAAAAAAAGGGTAGAAATAATACAGAATTTCAAAAAAAAATAAACACAAATCACTAGTTGATAAAATTACATATTGTCATCTTAGAAATAGTTGTTCAAGTTACAAAATTAAAACAAGTAGACATTCAAACAGTGAGAGTGCAAACAGTTCTGTTCAATGATCTAACAAAAACATAGTAATATGGTTATCTATCTTACACACTTAAACAGTTATGTCCTGCAAGTATATCCTTTAGAGCACTTTCTTTCCCTCTCTTTTTTATAGTAACAGTTACACATTTTGGGTTTTATTATTCCTACAGTTCTTATTACTTTTTACACTAGAGACACAATGCAATATTTATAAATATGATTCTTATCTATTTCACTAATGAGGATAGTCTCAAGTTGTCTCCATTTACCTATGAAGGCCTCAAGATCACCCTTCTTCATAGCCGAGTAATACTCCGTTGTATAAAAATACCACATCTTTTTCATCCACTCTGTGGTTGATGGGCATCTTGGTTGTTTCCAAGATTTAGCTATTACAAATTGTGCTGCTATGAACATGGGTGCACATATGTCATTGTGGCATGAACTTTTCAGTTTTTCTGGGAAAATACCCAGGAGGGAAATAGCTGGAAGGTCATGCTATGCAGTTCAGGCTGGCCTTGGGCTCACTTTGTAACCCATGCTGGTCTCAAACTCACAATGATCCTTCTGTCTCAGCCTCCTAAGTGTTGGGATTACAGGAGTGCACCACCATGCCTGGCAAGACTATAATTTTAAAAGTGGCCAACTGCAAGTATTAGTGAGATTGTGGCAAAATTGGCAATTTCATATATTGATGGTATAAATGTAAAATGTTGCAGTTGCTTTGGGAAGGAGCCTAGCATTTCTCCAAAGTGGTAAAAACAGAGTTACTATGCAACCCAGTAATTCCACTTCTACATATATACCTATGAAAACTGAAAACATATAGACACATAAAAGATTGTACTGTACGTACATATTCATAGAAGCATTATTCATATTAGCCCAAAAGTGAAAGGAATCCAAATGTCTGTCAACTGGTAAATGGATAAATACAAAATGTGAATTATCAATACAATGAAATATTCCTCAGCTATACAAAGAGATTTTAAAAGTCAACTTTTTCTTACTATAATGAAATACCTGAGGCTGAGTAACTTTATAATGCAAATAGATTTATTTCACTCAGTTCTGTAGGCTGCAAGTCCAAACAGCATAGCATTAGCTCTGATGAAGTCCTTTATTCTGGCCAGGCATGGTGGTGCACACCTGTAATCTCAGCATTCTAGAGACTGAGGCGGGAGGATTGGCACAAGTTCAAGGCCAACAAGGGCTACGTAATGAGTTTAGGACCAGCCTGAACTACATAGCAAGGCCAAGTCTCAAAAAGCTAAAAAAAAGCCCTTTTTTTCCTCGACATTCCTGAGGTGGTACAGGGGTATCACATGGTAAAAGACAGGGAGTGTGCATGTGTGTCTACATCTGTATCTTCTCTTTCTCTCTCTCCCCTCACCCCTCATATAGCCATCAGTATTCAATCATCAGGGCTCTTCCCTGGTGACCTTATTTAATCCTGATCACTTCCCAAAGATTCATACCTCTAAACACTGTGGTTCAGCTGGGTGTGGTAGCACATGCCTGTAATCCCATCATTTGAGAGGCTGAGAAAGATCACTACAAATTGGAGGCCAAACTGGGCTACATAGCAAGTTTAAGACTAACAGGAACTAGATAGCAAAACCTTGTCTCAAAAAGCAAAACAAAACAAAAGAATAATAATAATAATAATTAAAAAACACCATAGTTGAATTTAGTTTTCACTCTTTTAGTATCTCATGATGGAGATTAAATTTCATCATATGAATCTTTGAGGAACACATTCAAACCATATGGACACCATGGCAGCAGTGAAATGCTACAACATAAATGAACCTTAAGAACAAAAAAAGACCACAAAAAGCCAAGTATGTGGGTGCATTCCTGGCTGAGGTAAAGATCACTTGAGCTAAGTCTAAGGCCAGCATGTATCAAAAAAATGCAATATATTTTGTCATTCCATTTAAAATGCCTATTTGAGATACACCAGAAATTAGACGAGTGATTACCTGGTGGTAGGCCGAGGTATGCAGAGTGGTGGGAGGTTTCATAGGATGATACACATTTTCTAAACTTAGATTATGATGATGTCATATAACTGAATATAGTAAAGCAATTAAATTGTACACTCGTGATTTTATGACATTTATATTTCAATAAAGATGTTTATAAGTATTTCATCTGGAAGAACATATACACCATAAAGAAACCGTGTATGTTGGTCCTTATTCTTGCCTATCATAGTGTCCTAAATATAGGAAACATGGAAATGACTGCATAAAAAATAAAATATCCTAATTTGAATATAGTGTTGTCTGTCTTAGTGAAGTACTAAAATGAGAGTGATCAAATATAGAAATGTTTCAGAAAGCACTTTGAAGGTGCAAAAGCACAGTAGATTTATATTTTTTGTCACAAAATGTGAAATAATTAAAGGCAGAGTAACTAAAAATCTATAAAATTCATAACTATGCAGAATTATGACAAAAAGGAGAAAAAAGTATATAGTTGGAGAAGGATTCCTACTATATAAAATCCTTAATTTTTACTCTAAATGAATGCAGGTCTAGTATGAGAATCAATTTCCAAAGGGAAGAGTTACACTTTCTGGAGAAATATAAAACCAATAAATAAAATCCATTCTTTCATTATCATAATTTGTGTGTGTGTGTGGCACTGATACAGGAGAATGAAACTTCTGACCTACTATATCTGGTCCGAGCTCATGTTCTCTAAAATCAAAGAATGAATTTTAGGAACAACGGAGGTTAGGAGCAGAAAGTATTTATTGAGAGAAAGAAAGCTTCTGTCTGAAGAGAGACAGAAGGGGCCCCGAGTGGGTTGCCAAGGACTTTGTCTTTTCCAGGGACTTTTATAGAGTAAAACCATGGGTTCAAGGTGGGGGAAGACTGGGAACTCACAAGGCAGATGGGCATAAGGTGGGACATAACTATAGTTAGCCAATAAGATCAATAGTTCAGGTAAAATTGATTATATTAGGGACAAATGGGAAAGCGAGTCATGTAGAAAATGGGCATTCTTACAGAGTATTGACCCTTTCCTAGG
>PVJX010045110.1:0-12874 GCA_004027295.1 Dolichotis patagonum | reverse complement strand
TTCAGAAAGCCCTGGAATTCTTTCACTATATGCATGACTTTATACTATTGTGTTATGTTTGATATTATTGTAATTGAAACTATGCTCAACTATAGCAGAGTTAGAGATATGGCGTTAGATACTGTTGAAGTCCAGTTGACTTAATGTAAAGTACTGTGTTGCCTATGTTGTCCTCTTCTGATCTGCTCTGTACTACCCCCTTTTGTTTTATTCTCTTTTAAATAAAAAAAAATAAAATAAAATGGCACTGAAAAAAGTGGCTTTCCACAAAAAAAAAAAAAAGAAAATACAATTTCTCCACCACTAGAGCTATTAACTTTCCATTCTTTTACTGAAATTGCTTGAGTGGAACTAAACTAATAAAATAAATTTGGCAGTTAAACATTTTACATAGCATGGAAGCATAAAAATTTTTATATACAAAGATTTTTATATATAAAATATTTTATATATAAAATTTTGGCTTTACAGTGCTATTTTTCTCCTGGAGCAAAACATAAAAGGAATTGTAAAAAAAGTTTTAAGTGATGGGCTATGTTTTTTATTTGAAAGCACCAACAAATATATGTCACTTCATTAATATCTAGTAATTTTAAAATGTTTTTTGTTATACTCAACTGAGAACTTGTTATTTACTCTATCTTATGGATAGTACACATCACATGATGGTCATGATTAATGTCATCTGTATAAGATTTAATACTGCATGTAGCTACTAGGTGTGATCAGAGATTTAGCTAAATTTCCAAGGATAACCTTTAGATGTTACATCAATGCCAACATAAAGGATTTATGAATTAGAGAAGAAAACAGCATTTTGATTTTGATTCAATATCACTTTAACTAGTAGAAAAAGAACTAAATAAATGAAGGAACAATTAATAACCAGTTTTCACAATTGGGTGGCTATCTACAGTTGATTTAGGAAATCTGTGTACTAAGATATCCCTTGCTAAAGTGTTGAATTATTTTATAGGAAGCTTGCAATGATGTAGTGATAGAATAGTGTTCCCATACACCTAATAGTTTTTAATACTATAACATATTCTGTTAGTATGATAAATACACAAAATCTAATCAATGAGTATTGATGTATTACTATTCTTTATAAAGTCCATCTTTATTTAGATTTTTTGCAGTTCTTTCCAAAGAAAATTTTCTGTTCTGCATTGTATTTGTATATCATGTCTTCTTAAACTGTTCTTGTTCATGATAGCTTTTCAGATTTTGGTGTAGATAACACTGAAGATCTCAGGATTACTGAACAGTAATTTTGTAGAGTGTCATCCTATTTATTGTTGTCTGATGCCTTCTCATGATTAGACTGAGGTGATGGGTTTGGGGAAAGAAAAGGGCATAGGCAAATGTCATTCCTATCACATCCTACAGAGTTCATACTGTGGAAATCATTGAAGACTTTTGATGTTAAACTTGATTATCTGTCTAAGATAATGATTATCATGTGTCTCTACTAGCAATTTAATTTTTTAATTTCATTGTCTCTTTTCCACATTCTATTCAGTGTTTGAAAAAAGACAGTATGTGCAGTCTCTTCCTAAAGCGTATTGCAGTGCATCTCTTTGTGAGTAGAGTTTCCAAAATCATAGTTTGGAATTATTCTTTATAAAAGAATTTTCTTTTCTTTCAATCATTTATGTGTAACAATGTGGAAAAATATGTTTATTTTGTACTGTAGATCATAATCTAATAGTATTATATTTTGTATTTCAGATTGCTCTAATTTCTGCTAGTAATGAGTAATTTACTTGGCCTCTGTGTCCCTTTGACACATTTTCACTATTATTAATTTTTAGGGTAATGATTTATTTGTCTCCATCCATAATTCACAACTAGGTTATGGAAGTGACAGTACAATGGCTCATTACCTATGTGGAGTTGCTACAGTATGAGGAGCCCTTCTAGAAGCTGCAGCACAGCAGTGATGCCATGCCAAAATCAGGAGGGACGAGCTTTTCTCCCTTGAGGCTGCAAGGAATCAACTGCTATTAATCCCTGTTCAGGTAACTTTGGTCAGTTAAGTGAGATTTCGCTCATTTCAAGAAAGTCTATATAAAGATCTTTGTATCACATCTATTGGATGCTTGCTATAAGGTATTATAGGCCTCTACATCCATTATAGTATGTAATATTCTTTTTGTAATATTATTTTATTGGTACACATTTGCAGTTCATAATGATTATATCCTTCATGAGAAGTTGGCACATGTACATAACCCATCTTATTTCTTTTTTTCTATTCTTCCCTCCATCTTCAATCCATTTTTGGTTCCTCCCCCGCTTTTTACATAATGTCTATCTCCATACCATGTATTATTTGTATCACTTACCATTTATTTTGCTCTTTCTATTTTGTGTTTCTCATATAGGAGAAATCTTATGATATTCAAGATCATGTGATTTATTCTACTTAATGTTATGATTTTTGTGGCTCATCCATTTTCCTAAAAATGACTTTTTTATTCTTATTTATGGAAGAATAGTACTGCATTGTGTTCCACATTTTGCATACCCATTCATCTACTGATGATCATACAGGCCATTTCCAAGATGCAACTAAAATACATTGTTCTGCTATAAACATGGGTAAACATTCAACACTGTAATATGATGTCCTTAACTCTTTAGAGAAGATACCTAGAATGGGAATTGCTGGGTCAAATTGAATTTCCATTTTTATCTTTTTGGGGAAATTCTATACTGATTTTCATAACTCTCATACAGGTTTACATGTCCACAATGCCCCATTGTAGATGAGTTCTATACTTTCTGCAGTCTTGCCAGCATTTGTTATTATTTGGTTTCTTCTTGAAAGTGTTTTTCATTATAGTAATAAAGAATCTTATTGTTGCTTTAATTTACAGTTCTTTACTGGCCAGAGATGTTGAAAATTTTTTCATGCATTCTTCAGTTATTTGTACTTCTTCTTCTGTGCAGTATCTTTTCATTTTAGCTGACCTTTTTTTGATTGGACCTTTTATATGGTGAGAATCTAATATTTTTGAGGTTTTTTTCATATATTCTAGATATTAGTCCTTTCATGAGTTACTGGCAATTCTGTGGGTGAACTCCTCACTCCAATGATTGATTTTTGGCAGTGCAAAAATTTGTAATTTGATATGATCTCACTTGTTGATTCTTTATATTATTTTTTGTGCAACTGGATTTTTGTTCAGAAAATTTTTGCTTAAACCTATGTCTGTTTAAAAGATGTTCTTTTCTGAAACTACAGGTTTCCTGGGATTATCTTGTGTTACACAAGTTTCTTTGGATCCAGTGCACTCCAGGCCTTTCATTTGACTTTAGTTTTTGTCCTACTTTTTGTAATAAAATAATGATATAAATGCATAAAAAATATATACATATACATATGGACACACAAAACTGAGACTATTTCATTTATAAAGTCATAAGAAAGACATCAACAAGATTAGAATAAAAGAACAGATGTCTTAAAGAGTCAGAAAGAAAATATTCAAATCTAAGAAATAAACTTCAAATTAAGGTATTTCAGTGTCCAAATACTTGTCCAATTTGCAAAAGATCAATATAATTACTATATTTCTCTTGAATTTATGTATTAATTAGTACAATAGTTTTTATGTCTTTCATATCTATTTACAATTGCAAAAAAGAAAATTTTCCTTTCAAATAACAGAAATAATGTTTAAATATATTTAACCATAATATTTAAAGAAACATGATCCCAATGTGTCACAAGAGCCTCAGGTGGAAGAAGTACAAAATTTTTCTAATATTTAATATATTTTTAATGAATGATAATTTAAATATCTATGCAGTTATATACTAACAGGTAGGAATGGTGACACATGCCTGTAATCCCAGCACTGAGGGCTGAGGCAGGAGAATCATTGCAGGTTCAAGATCAGCCTGGGTTATAAAGTGAACTCAAGGTAAGCCTGAACTGTATAGTGAGACCCTGTATCAAAAAGACAAAAATAAAAAATAAAATAAAATAAGACCTGAAGGCCATAGCACTTAACAGTAAGTAGAATTTAATACCAGCTTGCAGAAGTTCCATCTCTACTATATTAAATTATTATTCTAAATGTTCTAAATTTAGTTAGGCAATTTAAAATTTATAAGACTTTGTGTGGTTTTTTTGAGCAACAGGGAAGACATTACTTAACTTTTGTATAAATAGCAATAAAATCATACTTTGTTCACTGTTCTTTCCTCTAGTAACACTTCTGAATAATGCAATGTAATGTTAAGTAAAGCACACCTAGCTCTGTACTTTAGCAAATCCAACTATTTTTCCTTGCAAGAAGACAAGCAACAATAAATATTAGGCAAAATATTTCTCAGAGAAATATTAACTTTAGCAGTGAACACAATTTTCATATTCAAAAGTATGTAAGACAATACAGGTAAAGTAAATTGTACATAGCACATAGGACTTGTTCATTAACCTCCTATTTTGAAGGATGTATTAATATGGCTTTATTTCTTTGTTTCCTTTCTAAAGCCATCTTCTACAACTTGTGAATACTGTACTGTAGGTGCTTTGATCTTTTTCTGTTTAAACATATTACGCACACTCCCATCTCAGGATCACTGAAATTACTAGTCTTTGTTCCTGGAATACACTTCTTACAAATACCTATCTAGATCACTTTTTACCTCACCAAAAAACAAGGTTAAAGTAAGTTTCACTGTTTTAAATTCAACATTTCCCTTAAATGTAAATATTTCTTAAGTACATTTCATCTATAAATAGGTTTGTGTTGCATGAAGACGCACAACCCATTTGACTGTATCTAAATAGTTTTGTTAAAAAGTAACTATCATGTGTCTATTTTTTTAGGCATATACTCTACTGGCTGAATAGTCAGATTTCTAGAGAACAAAACACCATCATGAATGCAGGATGGCTGGAAAGTCACCTCTGTTGCCCCAGGACATGCATGTGACAATACAATGGACAAGAGGGAAGGCATATATTCAGTTCACAGGTTAATCTCATGGATGTTTTGGACATTATTAAGTAGACTGTTCAGGAGTATGTGACACTTTGTACATAAAATCTTGTATAGGGTTTAAGGATTCTCTCATTGTGGTGCAAAAGAAGCAAGATCTTGTTTTAAAAACTTGATTTACATTTCTTGGCTACTTGTTTCAATTCATTTAAGTCTGTGTTCAAATATCACCTCACTAGTTCATCCCCCCATCTGAAAGAGCACCTTGTTTAATTTTTTCTTTACATTACTTATAACCAATACTATCTTTTGTCATATTTTATTTTCTCCCTTTCTGTTAGTATGTATGTCCCACGAAACAGTTGTTTTGTTTTGGCTTGAGTTTATTTTTAACCTCCAGAAGAATTACAGTTTTTTCACTAGGCAAACTTCACTTGAAAACTGGGAAGGGCTCACTTGAAAAGAAAATTTGTTTTGTCTAATGGAGAAGATATACAAAGATATACAAGTTGGCAAGATATGCAAAATCTTGAATCCCTGACAGGTAGAATGAAGGCATGAGCCCCATTCCTACCACTTCTTTAAACAGCTCTGTGCAAACTTTGGATTTTGTACTATGTTCTAGGCCCATCAACAAGTCATGTACATTTTATTCACTATTATCAAACACAATGTAGATATAACTGCATTTGTTTTAGCAAATGTAGGTTAGTATAGCATTGCTTAATGTTAACATTGTGACAATCACCTGTGTTTCTATGCATTTATTTATGAACAACTCTTTTATATGAAGAATTAGTAGAAAACTAGAGTAAGAACTGATAGCTGAATCCAGATTTCTGTTCACAGGCATGTTGATATGGACATATTCACACTGTTTAATTTTTTTATGGAGCAGTTTCTAAATATATTAGATCCACCCAACTATGTAAGTATATGTTTGAATTTTTGAATTCTCAAACCATATATTTGAATTTTTAAATGTCAAACCAATACATTAATATAACTTTAATATGTAGCATTTAATATCTTTCTGGGGATTAACTGTAGATTATAACCTGTTCTATAGAATGTTTTTAATTTAGCCTATTCTCGGTTTATTCCTATACTACTTAAAGAATATAGAGTGGCTTAAAGATGCTCATTTTGGTGGGAAATCAGAGCTCATCTCCTACTAATGTGATGCTTCTGTACACTGATTACTGTTTTTATTTTTTGAATGACAGAGTTGCAATGAGGTGATGAGAGGCTGCTATAAAATTATCATAGCACTTTCCTCCTGTTCCTCTAAAGAAGAAAGGTATCAGAGAAGCCTTACATCGGAAAGTTCTATCTTGAACTGTCTCGTAACAAGACATGCAGATTTAGAATAAAGTAAGAAGCCATCATATTTCAATTAAGTACATTCTTCATTTAATTCTTCTTTCATCAAAGATATCATTGCACATCTATAAAATTACTTCTTCGGTATTAAGGCAAAATTAACATTTTACTGACACTATCCAGATATTTACTACATTTATTTACAACATGAAAAACAAAGAATATAATTAAAAGAGAATTTTTTAAAATATCAGTTGATAATGCTTTAACATATTATCAATCTTTTTTTTTCTAGCACTTACTTCATTATGAACATTCCCATGCTGAAAAATCAATTCATTTGCATTTTTGAAGAATTTTGTTAGGACAATAGAGCAAATAATTTTAATTTGTCTACAGGGGAGTTAAATGTTGATAATAACTAAAAATAATTTGACGTATCTGTTGAATCTAAAAGTACAGACTCTATACTACTTTGAAAATCCTCTTAGTTGTAACAAATACAATTTTAATACCAATGCTTGTAAGAATTTATTTGAGCAAACAAAACATAGAAAAAAAAATTTACATATATGTCCTTTATTCCTTTGATATCTATGTCACTCAATCAAATATATTTTTTTGTACCTGGAATCAAACTCACTTCACACTTGCCAGGCAGGCACTGTGCTGCTGAGCAATGCCCCTGGCCCACTTAGTCTAAAGTTGCACTTAAAATCATTTCTCAAAATCTACTGTGCATTTATATTTCAACAACACTGACTTTCTGCAAAAGTATTTTTATGCAAAATGGAATTCTGCCATAGCATTATATTGTTTTTTTTTATTTTTATATTCTGCTTTAAATTTATATAAACAAGACAGTGCTTGGCAAATACATTAAGTGAAACTTAAATAACTAAAAAATTCTTTTCAGTTCTTTATAGAGACAATATGCAAAAATTTCAGATTTTCAAGTATATTACAGATTCATGTTGAATTATTATAGTTATAAACTTGTCAAAATTAACATTTCTATAGCACTTCCAAATTTAATTACATTCTAAAGACAATCAGTTCTGCCTACAACATGTTGAGAATATAAAAATTTCTCATCATGAAAAGGAAAAAAGAGGTAAAGAACCACTAATTAAGATATATTAGACAATATAAAGACAGAATTGTTTTGCATTCAAACACAAATGTAAGAAACAATTAAAAAAAACATACAAAGCACATTATATCATTTCCTTTTACCCAATTTTATTGTCCAGAAATATTTGTAGTCTATCTCCTACTTTAATAAGTTACTGCTGCAAGTAAGATCTTATTATTTATATTATACACAATATTTTAATGACTACAAACCATCTGTGAAAGTAGTACTAATCTTGAATCTAAAATGCCAAGGAAGTTTCACATAAAAATAACAGAACCTCAAAAGTCCACATTGTATCTATATATTAAAGAATATATAAGCATAAGATAAGCAGAGATTTTGTTTTGGCAAAGTTAACCTAACTCACAAAATCTGAAATTCTGTGTTTATTACACTTACACAAAGAATCACAATGATTTGAACATCTAAGTTACAGACTATATTTAAAGAAAATTAATAATTATTAGAAAAACTGATAGAACTCGAATAATTTTTAATGATGTAGAAATGGAGAAGTAAACTTACCACCCTAAAAGTAGTCATTAATTATGCAAATATATATGTATATACATATATATGTCTATATAATTTCATTCAGTGGGAGGGGTTTATGAAGATCCTAATTGCATGCAAACTCAAAGATTTGTATTTAATATTAAATGAGCACTACAGAGAATAAGTAAACTTACACTTTGGCTTTCATTTTTATAATGTAAAACTCCTACCGTGCTCTAGAGTCCACTTTATTGTCTTCAGCCATCATCCCCAAATTTTGTGAGTGTTTCTCACAAGCTTGTTTGCCAAACTTCTCCTGTGGCACTGCTTTAGGAGTATTTTCATTGGCTGGAAGATATTCTACCAAGTTTTGTTGGTGCAGATTCTAAAGCCTTGCTTGATGGACAGTGCCTTGTCCTGGCACTGGTGCCAATATACTGTAGTGGACAGAACTGGTGCGTTTCTTCAGTCCATTTCTGTCTTGAGAGTGGTTCTTTAACCTGACCTGAATCGAAGCCCCTTTCTATTCACATCCTTCCTGCTAAAGGCGGCTTCCAATGTTAAGGGAACCTTGAGAAGGATGACTAAATCACCTCCAGGGTAGCCTTAGGATCTGTTTCACAACAAACTCTTTCTTGTCAGACTCTGACATAGTTGCAGGAGGAAAGACAAAAGCCTTTTCTAACAGAAAGGAAACGGAGCCTTTGCTATCTCTTGTTTCTTTGCCTCTTCTGTAGAACTAACAAAAGCACACACATGGAGATACCAGTCTTTCTTCCTGTCTCCCTCCTCCCCCATTGCCTGTATACACTTTCTAGCTGAAACAAAAAGCAGCAGTTAACAGTGTAGGTGGGAACTCAGACTGACAGGATGATGAGGTCAGATCTCAAACAAGTAAATCAGTTTAGCACAGGAAAGCAGCTGCTACAGCACACTCCAACTGCTAGATTTTCGGGCTTAAATCCCTACTGCCTGTGCTTCAGATATCTAAGTCAGCTTCTTCCATACCAAAATGTAGTGGCTGCAATTTAAATCCAGGCAACTGAGTAAAAATGGAGAATTCAAACACCTTTCCTTCTAGATTTCTTCACCCTCCTCTGCCAGATTCTATTCTAATGTATTCATTTGTAAAAGTGTGACACAGTGTCTTAGGAGAATTTATGAAAAGAAAATTCATTATAATCTACTTTGGGATTCTTATGGAAAATTTGAAAATAATTATATTAAAGAAAAATATCTTCCTATCATTCCCCTTATGTAGATTTCAAATTATATCAAAGTTCATCTGAAAATGTTAATGCCTCTATGTAAACATTTATTTGAAAATCTGAATAATTTAAAAATTATAAGAGAATGCTGGTTACTCTTAAGTATGTACACACAGATACATACCAACATACACATATATATCTCAATGGGATACAAAACAATATTTTGGTTACATTAGAAGAGATGTACTTTTGGTTAGATTAAAAGAGATGTACTTGCTTAGCAAACAATGCTTGAAAATGAATAGTTTCTTCTGGCCACATGCCTACATAAATACCTCCTTATCATGTCTTTTACTTTCATAGATAACAAGACTATGTTGTTTGTTCAGAAGTCTTTATGGAAGGATGCAACAAGTTATGTTTTGAAGTAATACAAAATTACCACATGTTTCCATATTGTGTCCAAATTACTTTGAGATCTGAAATTAGAATTACTGCAGACATAAATGCTTTTACAACATATTGGTATGTACTAGGAATGTAATGAACAGTGCCGTTTTGAAATTTTGTTTGAAATTTATCCAGCTCTTGTATCTTGCCTACATGGGATAATGGAGTAATTTTAATAGTGAATCATTAGGAACAACATTGAATTTTCTAGGTTTGTTTCTATTTCTGACTTAATGTTAATGAATTGTGCCACCTTGGTAAAGTGCCTTTATTTCCTTACACTGCAGTGTCTTAACATATAATATGGAGAGGCTGAGCAGATGTCTAAGTATCCATCAACATCAATGTGCAATGAGTTTAAAATAAGCTTAAAGGATGAAATGAGCTCTTCTTGTAAGTTTTGGTATGCAATTTTTTTCATTTATTCAAGATGCATTTAAAGGCCTGAAAACTTTCAGACTAATCACAATGAAACGACTATAACCTCTTACAATTTAAAACCATTTAATATAAAGCTGTTTAAAATGTGAAGAGAACTATTACACAACATACTGTGTGACTTTCAAAAGTAATGGATATTTAATGAAATGTAAAGGAACACTGACATCAAAGAACCTCTGCACAATGAGAATGCAATTAGCAGCAGGCTGTTTAGACTAATCTCACATCTGTCTTTACAATTTCCACATTTGTTTTCAACTTTGCTTCATAAAACCACTGATAATTGGATAGTTGAGGCTGATTTCTAACATCAAAAATTGTATTTCCGGTGTAGGGAATGGAAGAGGATTAACTCAGTGGCAGAGTGCTTGACTAGCATGTGCAAGTCCCTGTGTTGAATCCCCGGGATCATTATAAAAATCTAAATATTTTTAGTAAAAGAACAAAAAATGTGCACACTGCATTGTTTGTCATAAATTCATACAACACAAGGTAAAATGCAACCAGATGTTACACACAATTTGTGATCCCAGAACTCAGGAGAGTGAGGCAGGAGAATCACCACAATTTTGAGATTAGCCTGGGCTACATAACTAGGCCCTGCCTCAAGAACAAGCTAACAGCTCCTGCTGGCACATATGCCATAGGCTCACTCCTGCTGCACTAAACCAATGCTCTAGTACTGACCTGCACATCCAGCATTCTGTATTGCATCTTTAGGGAAAAAAAACCTCATCTTTAGGCTTCCTTGGGATTTAACACCTAGCCCCTTCATTTACATGTGCTAGTTTCTTAGCATGCAGTGGTTAATTTTCCCCCTTGAGAAACTACTTGAAAGCCAATTAAACCATGAAATATTTAGCAGGTTATTATTTTTCATGTGATTATACTTTCCAGAGTAAACCTAAACTGTTGTATTTGTGTATTCTCAATATAATTTTAATAATAATGTGTGGAGTACTTGTAGCTTGAAGGAAATATATAGATAAAAATATACCTAAGTAGTCTTCAAACTTTGCATTTTTCTTTTTACTGACGTTTTGCACACTTGAATCCTTTTTGTAAAAAGGTAAAATGCAGTTGCCTTTGGATATTTAATAAAATGAAAGTTGCACTTTACTTTTTTTTGTCTCAGATAGTGCAGTGATTCATTGTTCACTTTGGTAACAGATGTGTGGGGAGCAGGTTGGCAGGGGAAGTGTTGAAATATAAAGTAGATAATTTCAAAAGTAATTTATTTTCCGTAACTACTGATGTTTAATCAACACTTGTATGCTGAAAACATAAATTTTTTGAAGAAAGGGGATGCATGCATAAAGTCAGTTAAAAATTTATATGCATTTTTATGTCCAATTTTCTATCAATCCAATGATATCTTTTCCTTTTCCCTCTTGTTTTTGTAGGTATGATGGATAATTTATGGATGAAGTTGATTGATATATGAGATGTCCAGTTATTTGACTAAAACATTAATTTAGTTATTTCAATGAGAGTGTTTTGAGCTGTGTTTAACATTTAAATTTACAAACTAAGAGAAGCAATTTGTTCAATTTAGCAAGACTAATCAAATAAGTTAAAAATCTGAATAGATCTTATGTTCCTTTGAATCAGAAAGAATTTTTTCTGCCTCAGAACCTGAGTTGGAATATGGATTATTTTCCTGTCTTCAGACTTAAACAGAAACATTATGGGTCTCAAGCCTAAAGGTATTTAGGTGGAAATTATAACATTGGCTTACATGGTTCTTTAGTTTGTCGACGGCATATCTTAGGACATGTCAGCCTTCATAGTCACGCAAGCTAATTCCTTATAATAAATAACAGACACATAGGCACAAACACAAAATACTACTAGTTCTATTCTCTTGACTACCCTTACTAATCAGGCATTTTTTCTCATACTTGGAAGTTAATAAATATATACTGATCCACATATCCTTTTTGTATTTTATATAATTTATGAATATGTTATTCTCATTTCAAAACTTCCAACATCTTTTTTCCACAGATTTCAACAGTACTCATATATAAATAATTGATGAGAATCTCAAATAGTTTTTCTCATAATTTTCAGGCGTATCAGTGAATAATGCCAAGTAAACTTGAATTTCCTCCCCCTTATTTAGATAACATGCCAAGTAAACTTAGAAATATGATATATGTGTTAGACACAATGTATCTAAAGAACAATGTTGTACTAGAACAAGTAAACTAGGAATACCAACAAAGAGAGAATTGAATATTATAATTTTTAATTATATGTGACAAAAACATACAAAATACTATAGTGACCAACTTTAGTGATTATGAATAATATCTTTGCTATGGCTTGAATAATGTTTGTCCCTTAGGAGTTCCTGTGTTGGAAAGTTCATTCCCTATTTAATGATGATGAGAACCTGAGTCATTCAGGACATTTGAGATGCTAATCTTAGAACTAATTAAAGTAGGTCTTGGGGGACTCTGAGTTAGTTCTTGAGATAAAAGACTAAACCTGAATCCTGAGTCAGTTTCTGGCTTTCTGCCCCACTAAGTAATCTTTTAGTCTCTCAGGCAGTCCTTCCATTGTGAAGCCATCCACCATAAGGTCCTTACAAGTAGAAAGCCATAGTAAGTTACATACCCTGAAATCTCCAAAATCACACATTAAATAAACATTATTTCTATACAAAGTACCCAGATTTAGGTATCTCATTATAGTAACAGATAACAAACTAATACAATTTTCTTGGATATTAAAAATTGAAAACATTATTTTTTGCATACGCCCTTCACCTTATTTGATTTAGATGTAATTGTATATGTGTCTGTGTATTCCTTAAAATAAGATTAAGAAAATCTGGTATCTGTCAAAATTTA
>PVJX010045109.1:0-12877 GCA_004027295.1 Dolichotis patagonum | reverse complement strand
ATGTAGAAGAAATGAATCCAGGCCTGAATTTGACAACCTTCACAAAGTTTAACTCAAAATGGAGCACAGGTCCACATATAGAATGCAGCACTATGAAATTTCTAGAAGATAATGTGGGAGAAAAGTGATCTTAGTTTTGGCAATGAGTATTTAGATAAAATACCAAAAGTATAAATCCATGAAAGAAAATAATGATGTTATGCTTTATTAAAATCCAAAACTTTTGTTCCATGAAAGACACTGTTACGAGAATGAAAGACAAGCTATGGATAAGGAAAAAATATTTATAAATCACACATCTGATAGAGGACTTGTATGCAAAACAAAGAACTTATAAAACTTAATAATAACAAAACAATCATAATCAACTCAAATATGGGCTAAAAGATATGAAGTGATACTCATCAACAAAGATACACATGTAGGTATGTACAAAGATACTTGGCATCATATGTCAGCAGAGAACTGCAAATTAAAACATTGAGATACCACTTTATACTTGTTAGAATACTATTGTAGTCAGGGGTTGTGAGGAGAGCAATTAGAATCAGGACATGTAGTTTATAATATTTTTATGATGGTCACCCAGAGTTAACACAAGAAACTGCAGGAAATCTGTCCACAACACTGAAGACATAGAATATTCAGCCAAGGGCCTGAATCCCACAGCAATGTCCCACATGAGTCCAGAAGGAGACCCAGAGCCCATGACAATGCCTTCCACAAGTCCAACTGGAGGTCTAGAGCCCACGAGAAGGACTCACACCAGTCTCTTTTATGGATCCGTGATGGGAAGGCCCAAAGGTCAGCGGTGAAAGCTAGGAAGTTTACACCAGTGGGGTGAAGGAGCTGTGCCGGTAGGCTGAGGATTCTACACTGGAGCTGAGAAGTCATGCTTGTAATAAAGACCAGGGCTGTCCTGAAAAGCACCACAGCCATCCTCAGTGACATAGAAGCCCCGAGCTCCTCCGATGATAAGCACAGTCGAGTACATGCCAGGAAGTCACCATGAGAGTTCATCCTGGAGATTAAGTGGCCCATGGCTTCCCCTCTGGAGCCAGGAAGCAATGCTTGATGTGAGGGCCAGAGCTTCTCCAGGAGAACCAACGGCTCAAACAGCAACTCATAGGAGAACCCAACACCTCAATGCCTCCCTCTCCTTCTCCACGTCTCTATTTCTGCTGGCAACTTTCCTCAGGTGGAACATCTATGCTCAGCACCATGGTGATTTAATTCTGCTGGCGTTAAGTTGACCACCAGTTTTTAATCCATAACAAATACCTAATTTTTAAAAGTGGAACACATCTGTAATCCTAGTGCTCTGGGACTTGAGGCAGGCTGGATTGCACCCAGCCTGAGCAACTTACCAAAACCCTGTCTCTAAATAAAAAGATGGGGTGTTGGGGTGTAGCTCAGTGTGAAGGGTTTAATACCCTGTACTAAAAATTATATATATATATATATTACTATTCATAAGGAACACAAAATGCTATTATCATCTTGGTAATTAACAATTTCTTATAAAGTTAAATACAGTCTTACTATGTGATCCAGAAACCATATTTCCAGTTTAATTTACTCAAACCATTTGGAAACGTATAGTCATAAAAAACCTCTGTGCAAATATTTAGAGTAGCCAACCATTCGCATCACTTTTATTTATAACTGTCAAGAACCAGAAGCAACCAAGGTGCCTTCAAGTGCTAAGCGGATAAGCTATGGTGACTCTGTGAAGCTGAACACTATTCGCTGATTAAAAGAATGAACTATCAAGGCCCATGAAGACACAAAGGAACTCTCAACGGCAGTGCTAAATAGGAAAAAAGCAACTTCTAAAGGCTGCACACTGCATTATCCCAGTTACACAACACTCTGGTAAGGGCAGCTTCAAGGACAGCAAAATGGCTGGTGGCCAAGGCTGAGGGTCCAGGGAGGCAATGACAAGGTAAATCATGAGACATGTGGGGACAGGAAAGCCACCTGGACCGTAGACCAGTGAAGATAAACAGCACGGTGCTTATCAACCCCATGGAACTTTTAACCCAGGGAGTAAACCTTAGTGTATGGACTCTTTCAAAATTAACTCCCAGGAGTTTCTTCTCTTTTTCACTATATTTCTGTTTCTCCTTAACTGCCATCCTCTCCCTCCTTCTCCTCCTCCTCTGCCTTCTCCTCTTCCTTTTTCTCTCCCCTTTCTCTTCACCTCTTCAAGAGCACAGCGTTCATTGGAGTCACCCAAGCCAGCTAAGACAACAGTACCAGATTATAACCCAAGGCATAAAATAAATACCATGCATTTCTGCCAATATGAGTAAAGGGTTGAATAAATTATCTGGTCAGGAAAATAAGACATAAATCCAAATACTCTATGCAGATCCTTCACGCTGTAGAGTGCAGCGTCCTCTGTCCTTCTCTGTGGGCTTTGCAAAGTAATTTTCTTCTGACACACACAACGTGGAAAGGGAGAGACAGAAAGCTGGCCGGCATCACTGCAGCCCAGGGACAGGACGCACTGGGATGACGTGACGAGTACAAAACTCTAGCTCCGTAACCGTCCTCTCCAGAAATGCCTCGTTCCCACCTATCCATGAGAAAACCACGAGACAGATCTCATTTGTGCAGTGCACTGGTCGGAGCTCCTCCAAACCCTCAAGGTCATCAAAACCAGGAAAACCTGAGACTGTCCTGGTTCAGATGAACCTAGATAGATAAGGCAGCTAAATTTTACATGATGTCCTGGACGGGATTTGGAGCAGAGAAGGACTGGGTAAAAACAAAGGATAGCTCAATAAATAATATATTACAAATGGTGATAAAGTATTAATATTGTTTCATTAATATTAACAAGCAACTATGCAAATATAAGCTGTTAATAACAGGGGACACTGGATAAATGGGAACTCTCTGTAGAATTTTTGGAACTTTTAAAAGTAAATCTAAAACTGCCAGGTATGGTGGTGCACGCCTGTAATCCCAGCTCTCGGGGGGCTGAGGCAGGAGGGTCATTGTGAGTTCGAGGCCAGCCTGGGCTACACGGTGAGTTCAAAGTAGCCTGAGCTGCATAGTGAGACCCTGTCTCAAAAAGACAAAAAAAAAAAAAGTGAATCTAAAACTATTCTTAAATAAAGTGTTCATTATTTAAAACTCAAAAAGCATAGTGCTGAATTTACTTTGTTGAGCATATTTGACCATAATTCTTTTGCCCTCCCTATTCTGCAGCATCTTGGGATTTCTCGTTGCTGTTGTGTCATTCTTGCTGTTTTGAGACAGGGTCTCACCATGCTGCTCAAACTGGCCTTTGATTCACTATGGAGCCCAGGCTGGCCTTGAACTTGCAGCGATCTACCTGCCTCAGCCTTCTGAGCGCTGGGATTATGGGTGTGCACCACTGCCCCCAGCATCTACATCTACATCTTTGCAAAATGACTTTTAAGTTTCTCCCAGCAAGTGCTTGCTCCTGTTTCCCAGGTCCTTGAATCTGAACCAGCCTGCAGCCGGGCTGGGGCGGTAAAGTCTGGAAAGGCGGCAGCATGGCGCCGGTTCCCGTTATATCCAAACTTTAACTTTGCTTTCTCCCTGTCTTTCTTGAACTTTACCATTGCCAGAGGAAAACATCCAGGGTAGCACTGCGGAGAACGAGAGGTGATTGTCCCGGTCACCTCCCTCCTTCCAGCAGATGGCTCCCAGGCCCCCAGATGGGGGTTCAAACGAGCCCTTCTTTCCCTCAGCTCAGATTTCCTTACCATACATCCCAGCTGTTCGTGGCACCATGCAGAAGGGATAAGGTCAGCCACCCGCTCAGAAAAGTGCCAGGTGGTGACACCGCATTGCCACAGCATTCTGCCGGGGACTCACAAAACATCTCAAGTATGTGCAGGGAAGCGGTCAGAGACTTCCGGTTATTTAATGCACTCACTTTAGCGTGCAGAGCCCCTCAGGGGCAGAACCATGGTCAAACCCCACTCTTTCTGCACACAGATTTCCCGGGAGAGATTTGAAAGAGCAAGGCCTCGGAGACCTGAAGATCAGAGTTCGAATTTCGGTTCTGCTCACTGGTTGGGCCTGCAGGCTGCTCGCTGAGCCTCTCTGTGCCTCGTTTCCCTCCACCACGAAGGTGGGCTCTTCACTGTTCCGTCCCCACGGGGTGGCCACAAGCATCGTGCCTGGTGAAGCAGGTTCGCTGCGCTGTCACCCCTGTGCCTGCGTCTGGCACGTTACATGACACAGTCGTCCCTACAGATGGCGATCGGTACCGTAGAAGCCTGGGAATCACTGGAAACCCATCACTCTGAAGTTAGGAACCCTGCCAGAGACCAGGGCAGCCCCATACACCTGTGCCCCACTTGCAGTGGAGCCAAAGAAGCCCCACTCCAGCCCTCCCTGGGTTTTAAAACCTGGAGATTCATGAATCTCTGCGCTAAATCATCCGAGGACATGTCGCTGTGGGTGGGAGGCAGGGCTGGGAGAGAGCAGGGCTGTTGCATCAGCCCCACCCTATTGGAGGACCTGGCGTCCCCTGCACACGTGCTCCCATTATTGTTGAGAACAGTGAGAAAGAGGAGACCCTGGTCAGTTGGAGGCCACCAGAGAACTGCCCAGCTGGCATTTATAAAAATGCCAAACATGGTGCCGGGAACACGGAACAGGCTCATGAATTGGGACCAACTCTCACTATGCAGTGGTTCTAATAAAGATTATATGAGATGAGGTGTGCTGAGCTCTCTCTGAGCTGTCGAGCCCCAGACGAAAGTGCAAGACAAAGGGCTCCACCACAGGAGGCAAACCAGGGAGAAGGAACCGGCTGCACGCAGCCCACACTGCTTATTGCCCCCAGAGACTGTTCTAGAAGTAACCCCAGAGGTAAATCCTGACTGTGTAACCGTTCACCCTTGACTCTCCTGTTCCTAGTTGTCCAGCCCTCATGAGCTCAGCCTGCTTTGCAGTGAAAGCTAACTGTGGGATTCAGCTCTGGCAAAGAACACACAAAGGCGATCTCGTGGGGCTCTCAGGGAAATGCTGTCTCCAGTGAAGGGTTTGTTCATCTGCTGCTGCTCCCAAAGGGACTGAAAGTCCCAGGGGGGACAGTGACCCAGCACTGCCTTTCACTGCTCGTCCCCTGTGACAGTCGCCTCTGGTCCATTACTGAATGGGTGAGCTCTTTTATGGAGTTGCTGGCATGGGGTTGGAGGAGAACAGAGAGAAAATAAGCAAGTTAACAAAGAGAAAAGGCAACGCAATGACCTAAACTACACGAAAAAGTGTTGGTGGGGACAGAAAGCAGGGTGGTGTCTTCCTCAAAGAGTTGAAGACACCATGTGACAGGGATCTGTGCATGCTCGTGTTTATAGCAGAGCAATTCTTAACAGCTACACCTTGGAGGCAGCTTTACACAATAGAGCAAAGAAGGCTAAACCCTGCCAATAAATACAGATAAACTTGAGTCATTTGCAGGAAAATGGATGTACCGTGAGACCATAATATTAAGTGAAATAAATCAGATACACAAGCTTAAATATTGTGCGGTTTCTCTCATGTGATAAATCCAGCATAAGAATAAAGAGCAAAATACAAGACAGGCAATGGGAAATAGAGAGACAGGTCGTTCTCACAGAGGAAGAGGAACAAGAGACAGAGGGAAGAAAGGGAGGGATGAAGGCTGAAAAAGGTGAATTGGGGGGTGCTATGTGCTGTGCTGACTCCACACGAGGAAAGTAAACTTTACCTACTACAAGCATTTACCAAAATATAACCAGAAAGGCAACGAGAGATAGGTGGAGGGGGAGGAAGGAGAGGCAAAGAGAGTGAAACGAAGGGATCAAGATGTGTTACGTGTCTGTGCCAGCTTCCCACAAGGAGCTAAAACCGTTGCTAGACACATGGAGTAATAAACTGAAAATGAGCAAACAATTAAAACTGCCACTGAGGGCGGGGAGGAGATGTGCAGGGGCCTCTCACGGCCCCTGTTGTTCTGAGCTGGGCAGAGAATTCCTCCTACTTGACTCTGGCTGCCGAAGATCCCAAATCAGGGGCCACTGACCCAGAGGCTCCAAAACAGAGCAGCGGTCCAGGCTAACGTCTCTCAATGTCTTTCCCACTGGATGTCGCACATCACCCCCTACCACCACCACCAAGGGTCTTCCTGAGGCATTTCCAGTGGCTTTTGTTACTCAACACAAGCCAGAGGTTGAGTCTGTTGGACTGGTTCCCGCATGGCTCCGGGGACCCACAGCCTGTGAGATTAGGAAGCCCGAGGACGAAGCCAGGTCTGCTCACTGAGCCAGCAAATATTCACTCTACACCTGCCATGTGCCAGGCATGGGATAAAGTGGTGGATGAAGGTAGGTGTCTGTACAGAGAGATGGCCCACAGCAGAGAAGATTTTAAGCAAATTCAAAGAGACAGAGAGAGAGAGAGACAGAGAGAGAGAGGGAGAGAGAACTACCAATGAGTCACGGAGAGCCTCAGCCCTGGTGCTCCAGCCTTGCTCTCCTTGTCTGATGACGATGATGATGGACCCCCCAACCCTGTAAAGCTGGATTTCTCCCTATTTGGGTTCCCAAAGATCATCACACCGCCCCTCTGCATCTTGCTGTGTAACGTGGCTGGGATCTACGCACCTTCCTCCAATGCAGCTTTGGATGCTATGACTGATTCAGATGTCGGTTTATCCCCTGAACCCATGACATTGGAATGTGCCTAGCTCCCCCCAGGGCATCAGCATTGGGAGGAACTTTGTGGTGGTCTTTGGCTGAGCAGGGTATTGGGGTGACTCTCAAGTGCTCATTGTGTCTCACACAGAGACATGGAGAGACAGACACAGAGATGGACATGCCGGGCAACAGACAAGTTACACACGTACTGCTTGAGCACAAACCTGGACGTCACTTCTGTGCACGCACACACACACACACACACACACACAAACTCACGCTGCAGACACACAGAAAGGCCCTGTCTTCATGTCCCACATCCTGTACAGATGTGCCACCCTCGTAACGCCACCTCAGCTCTAAAGAAGCAGTCTTAAACTGGTTCCCTCCCCACGCAAAAAAGTCCCAACAAGAGGGACTTGTGGGAGGTGAGCCGGCCGAGGAGGGGGGAACAGGAAGAACAAAGAAGGAAGAAACAGCAAAATCAGGATGCACTGTCAGCCTGTGCCGGAGAATAAGTGGCTGAACTTCAGCTATCCACCTTGCACAGGGCATATAAAGCCCTCTCAGACGTCCACTCCTGACCAGGGCAGACAAACTGATACTGTGCTGACGTTCCCATGACACGCAATTTAAAACCGGACAGGACAAACAAAGCAATCATTTTCAGGCTGTGAGCCATGGACAGCGCGCAAGATCATAATTTCTAAAAAAAAAGAAAAACCTATAGGACAAGCCCAACCAACACACAGTCCGTAACAGGAGGCCTTTCTCAGCCAGTTTTAAGAGGAGTCCATGGAGGGCATGGTGGTCCCACTGAGCTGAACAGGCAGAAAACAGAGTTCAAAGCAAGCGTTGCAGCTGCGAGCAGCAGAGAGCATCAGAAATACGGAAGTTGGCTGACGGGGTGAGCCTGTTTAAGTGAGGGTTAGGCAGTAGACCATCTGCGGCCTGCCAGGTGGTAGCTGTTGTATGGTTGGTCGGTTGGTCGGGATGTAGTATATTAAAGAATGAGCAGAACTGGAGAGACAGCTCTGGCCCTTGTAGCATGGACAGATCTTGTCAACACCTCATGAGCACACCTGGCATCCCCCAGAGATACCACACTGTTCTCAGGAGTGAGAACCACACCTCAGAAGGGAGTCTGCTCAAGAACTTCCCTAACAGAGACTGTAACCAAGCTCTGGCAAGACCTACAGGATGCTGTAGTGGTTCAAGGTTGAGTCTCACTAAGTCCGAGGGGCAACACGTACCCCTTAGGCCTGGCACAGACTCACAGTTGCACAGCATAAACTCAAGCTAACAAAAAGCTCAAGGTCACCTAGGAACTGAACCAACTGCTGAAACAAGAATCAGTATTCAGAGTCTAGATGATATAGTTCTGTATACCATAATCTCTATGAAAAACCATGAGACCTACAAACGTATCATCTGTAGTCTTTAACAAGTCAGCCAATAGAAACTGAAAGACAGACCAGCTTTTATAAATATGTTTCAGAAATTAAAGGAAAGTATAGTCGTAATGACTCCTCAAGCAGGGAATCCAAGAAAGCAAAATGTAAATTACGGAGCCCAGCGTGGTGGTGCCCACCTAAAATCCTAGAATTCTGGAAGACTGAGGCAAGGAGATCACAAATTTGAGCCCAGCCTGGACACCTTAGAGACAGCCTGTCTCAAAATAAAAAACTTTAAAAGGGCTGGGGGTATAGCTCATTGTAAAGGCCTTCGGTTCAATCCCCAGCACTGAAAAAATATAAATTCTGAGGACTTGCAGAAGATGTAACATTTGTGCAACTAGGAAATAGAGTCACCCCAAGAGAGGAGAAACCAAGTTCTGTTCACTGAAAGTGCAAAAGCATTCTAGGAACCGATAGGCAAGTGAAAGGAAATCTAAGCAGCGTGGAAATTCAGAGAAGTGTACAGAACAGTTCGTAACTTCCACCATGGGTTCCCAGCTGAGGGGCAGCAATCGCAAACCTATATATAAGGTAAGTATAAGTAAGCAGCCAACTCAGATAACCCCAGTGTGCGGCTCAGGGGGCTTATTATGGAGTGCTCAGTCCTCCTGGCCACTTCTCCAGCACAGGATTTACTGGACCAGCTGACACGCACTCCGCCCACCTCTGAGACTTCTCTGGGATTTACAGCCATTCCCCCATTTGGCCGTCTGCCACTCGCCATAGATGTGCTATTTAGAGTCACCTGGGCTGAGGACAAGGTACAGGGGCCAAAAAGCATGGGTTATGGTCTAAACTCAGCTGCCGCCATTGGCCTTGATGATCAAGGACCGTGGGAGACCCTGAACCTGCATCGTGCGTGGTCCAGAGGCCGCCACACCTAGGGCAGTGAAGGGGGCTTGAGCCGGCCGCTAAGTCACTTACCACATCTCCAGTGCACCAAGACAGATGAGGTGGAACAAAGGTGCACCTAGCCTGTGTGCTCAGGACACCTCTGAGGCTGGGCTGGAAGCAAGGACCATGCTGCCACTCAGCTGATTGCCACAGGCTTGGGAGTACATGCAAAATAAGCCCAGAAAACACACCAGGCTGGGCCAGCCTCCTCTCAGCAGGAAACTGGCCTAAGCAGTCTCATGCAAACCTAACCTTGCATTTGCAAGCCAAATTTCTTAGGAGAAATCTCTGGCTACTCTGTAGTTTTAGGTTCTCTCTCTCTCTCTCTCTCTCTCTCTCTCTCTCTCTCTCTCTCTCATCTCATTTACTCTGACTTCATATTTTTATTTTCTTTTCATTTATTTTTTTGCTTTATATTTAATTTATTTTTCTAGTCTTCCTCTCTTCTCCTGTAATTGGATTTTACCTTCCTCTTTCTTTGTCTTTTTTCCCCATTTTTCTTACTTCTTGTCATCAGAAAGCCAGAGCCTGATGCTGTGATGAACCAGCCCTCCACTTTCTTGGTCTTGATGAAAGAATTTATTCAAAACACAGGGAACCATGCAGACAGACAGAATTTACTTTTTTACAGAAGATGCAGAAAGAGTTATGCCTTCAAGCAAGAAGGAGGTCACAAAAACATCTTCCCCAAGTGTGAGTCCGGATATCTTTTTGTGCACACAAGAATGACATCTAGAATTCAGGAAGTGTACGGTAATTATGATGCTTATCCACGTTTTACTTAGAAGTTATGTTGGAATTGCAAAGTGCCTTCCAGTTCTCTTAGGTGCTCTGTCCTTCCTTAGAAGCTTTAATTATGTAAGAAGTTTAACAGAAGACAGAGCCCAGGAGGCACCTCACAAGGGCAGCACCCACGTACTTGAGAGGGCTTAATCTGGAGCTGTTTTCAGAAAGGGTTAATTGTTTAAGACTGAGTCACAAAACAACTATAAAGCAACTTCATTTCAGGGTTCCCAGTGTTACCCAACCACAGTGACTGGGTACAGTCAGGGAGAGGATGCAGGCTAGACATAGATTCCTCAGAAATGTTCAAGCCCAGACCGAGGAGAGCATGACACCCTGCTTCAATTGTGAGAAACCGGGCTCGGCCTGTGTGGCTTTCAGAAGGAGCAGGGTCTGAAACCGCAGGTCCTGAGACCAGTGATCCGCTTGAACCCCAACCCCAGTGCCTACATCCAGCACAGAGATCCGTGGCCTGATTTCTTTTTCCATCCAACAACGTGAGCAAGGATGTACCTCAGCTGAGATGCCAAGCCTGGGGTGTACACACAGGAGGGGCCCCTGGGACAGAAGGGGCACTCACAAACCAGCATGGAGCTAGCAGAGAAACTGACTTGCTAGATTCTAAGACTGTAGATCCTGGAAAGAAACAACTCATTTAAAAACACAAAGAAAATTATTTTCATTGGTTGGGGGGGTGGTTTATTGTTTTTGTTTTTTAATTTTTATGTTTTTCTTCCTCTGCGTCTTTCTTTTTCTTTAATTTCTTCTCTGATTTTTCTACTTTTACTTGTTTATTTTTTTCAAGTTGCATTTATCTACTTTATCAGTTTTCTTTTACTCCTTAATAAAATCCTTTATCTCTTTTTCTCTCCTCCTTCTCACCCTCCATTGCTTACCATCTTTGAATTTTACTCCTTTCATTCTCTTATTCCCCACCCTTTCTACCATTATTAGTACCATTATTCGTACCATTATTAGATTAAGCATCAGTCATCTTTAGATAGTTAACTTTATGGTATTACATTAAATTATTTACTATTGTTAGTGGAAGTATAGTTGTTGCATCTGATAGAAATTTACTGTATGCCTCCTTTCCCCTGTGCGTCCAGAGCAGGCAAACAGAACCAGAAGAAGACTCACCTCTGCCTGCCAGGCACCACCACCAGAAGGTGCTTTCCTCCGTGCACCCAGCACAGGCAGAGAAAACCAGAAGATCTGCCTGCTCCTGCCAGGCACCACCACATGCCCTCCACATGCCCAGCATGGGCTGAAGGAGACAGACAGATCCACCTCTGCGTGTTGTGCACCGCCACCAAAAGGTCACATCCTACAGGCGGCCAGTGTGGACAGAAAGAACCAGTAGATCCCCCTTGGCCTTCAGGGAGCTGCCACTGGAAGGCTCCTTCCTGCAGACAGCCAGCAGGAGCAGGGACACACAGCCAGGCAAGCCCTGTACATCCGTAGGCCACCATTTGAGGCCTTTGGTTCCCTCATACAGCCATCACCCACTAGCAGAATCAGACACACACACCCCTGTGTGTCTGACACCATTGTGGCAGTCCCAGTGTAGACACACAGGCTGAGAGAAGCAGCCCCACCTACATGCACCCCTGATCATCAGCAAAGCCCCATTGTAGATGCATAGCTCTGGAGAAGTCTGCTCCACGCCCTGCTACCTCCCTGTAAATCTGGAATTAGAGGAACCCAGGTGCCTGTCCCATCCCCCTACACTGCCTAGAGGCAGCCAGCGTGGGGAGTACCTGGGACCCCACAAACAGCTTGTTGGGAGGAACCCAGGAGAATGTCAAGACAAAGGAACAAAAAGCAAACTCAAACCTCTATCCCACACACAATAAGTCTGGGAGATATGGTCATAGATGGAAATGGAAGTCACACTCCTGAAATCTCTGAGTGGATAGCAAGTGAAGTAAAGAAACAACTTCATGAGATTGTAAAAGCAGTCAAATCAGAAATAATGTCTCAGGTAAAAGAAGAACTCACAAACATACTGAAAGAATTGTTCAGCAGGTCTAAAAAAGACATAGACAATAAAGAGGAGCATAGGAAAATGATGGAAACCTTGAATGAATATAAAAAGGAATTATAATACATGAAACAGATTCAAAGAGAGATGCAGGAAATTAAAAATTCAATCAAAAGCTGGCAAAACTGCTTGAAAGAGACTAAAGACAGACTTCCAAACCTTGAAGACAGGATTGCAGCTAGTGACTGTGAAAGGAAAGATCTCTTAAAAATAACACAGAATCAGGAAATAACAATTCAACAGCTGCAAGATGATGCAAAGAAGCATAATTTAAGAGTGACAGGTGTTGGTGAAGAAGCAGGGGTCAATACAAATGAAATTAAAGGGCTATTTACAGAAGTAATACAAGAAAACTTCCCAAACATGGGAAATGGATCTGGCATGCAGATAAGTGAGGCATATAGGATTGCAACTAGCCATAACCAAAGTAAATCCTCACCCAGACATATAATAATCAAGATCCCAGAAATTCAGCACAAGAACAGAATATTAAAAGCTGTTAGAGAAAAGAAACAGATCACCTATAAAGGAAAACCAATCAGAATCACAGCAGATTTGTCAACACAAATCATCAAGTCAAAAAGAGTTTGGAGTGAAGTGTTTCAAACCCTGAAAGAAAACAACTTCTAACCCAGACTGATCTACCCAACAAAACTTTCACAATTGATGGAAAAATAATATACTTCCATGATAAAGAACAACTAAAGGAATTCATGACTACTAAACAAACCCTACAGAGAGTGCTAAAAGATATTCTAGAGAGAGATAAAGATGACTGTGGTTCCAGAAACAGCAGCAGAGGAAGATTGCCAAACAAGACAGGCAATTGAATGAAGGGGAAAAGTGGAGGGCCAACAGCAGTATAGCAGGGCAGAGACAAACCAATGTATGCTGGTTGTAACCATGAATGTAGATGGCCTCAGGTCAGCAATCAAAAGAAACACAGGGAGAGTGGATCAAGAAACAAGATCCATCAATATACTGTATACAAGAAACATACCTAACTGGAAAGGAAATTCATAGACTGAAAATCAAAGGAGAGGAAACAA
>PVJX010045108.1:0-12875 GCA_004027295.1 Dolichotis patagonum | reverse complement strand
TCATTTTTCTGTATTTCCTTACTTTGAGCAGTGTTCCAAAGCTTTCTCTGCTTATGTGGCAAATTACCTGTTACACCCTCAGTTCCTGGAGGGGCAGTGGCTCCCCCACAGGCTCCTGGCTTCCTCACAGGGTCCTAACTCCCCTCTGTGGGCTCCTGGCTCCCTAAGTTGTAAGGCAAATGCTGGGTGTGGCCACCCCAGAGCCTGTGGAATCTCAGGCAGGCCAGGCCTCTGTGCCTTGTCCTAGGCAGGTCTCCAGGAGGTTCCCTGCGAGTGAAGGGCCTACAGGTCCCAAAGAGTCAGGCCAGAATGTTGGTTTCTAAAAAGTCCCCAATCCCAAACAGACCTGGCCAAGATGCCAGTCTCCACAATATTCCCAATCCAAACAGCCCGGGCCACTCTGCGGGTCTGAGAGTTTCGGGTCCCAAAGAGACAGGCCGAGATGCTGCTTTCTCGGAGACTTCCTGGGCGTGAAGGGCGGAGCTATGGGGCCAAACAGACCTGTCCCAGATGCCGATCTCCAGGCAGTTCCCTGTGGATGAAGGGCGTGCTTACCAGTCCCAAAGAGTCGCGCCGAGATGCAGGTCTGCGCAGACTTTCAATCCAAGCAGCTCAGGCCACTCTATGGTCCGGGATTTTCGGGTCCCAAAGAAACAGCCTGAGATGCTGCTTTCTTGATGCAAGTATATTAACATAAAATAATAGCATTATATGTTCACCAAAAGTTTTCATCTTTTTTATCTTGAATAAAATTTTAATTTTCTGGTAAGGAGAAAATTGATAAAATATTATAAAGTTTATACTTAAAATATTAATATCAATCAGGGAACAATATAGCTTCTGGACAGACTATAAGGGACAGAAAGAGAGCTGCTGTTGTTGCTTGTCATGCGTTGCTTACTGCTTCTTTACTACTTCACTGCTCGTGGACCACCTGCCATGCCATGGCAGCTCCTCTGTGATGTCCCTTTGCTCTGCTGCCCTGCCTTGGAGCCAGACAACTTTGAACTGAAATTTCTGCAACTATGAACTGAAATAAATCTTTCCCATTTTAACTTTGGGTGCTGGGTATTTTGTCTCAGCAACAAGAAAAAAGTAACTAAGACAATGAAAATGGGCAAAACTTATCAGGAAAACCTATCATAGATTTTAGCTTTTAGTTTTTAAAAAATCTTCAAATAAAAATATAAAAATATTCTCCTGAATCTCCAGGAAACTTCACCAAACTCTAACCCTATAATTGACATATTAAATGTATTTACTTTATAATTACATTATGCTTCATATGTTGCCTGCACTCACTATATCTGAGTATAGGTCAGACCTCTCAAAGCAACTAGAACTCAGTTGTACCACATCTGGGATATTAATAATTTATATCTACAGATGCCTAATATTAATGACAATGATTAATATCAAAGCAAAATCCAAATGAACCTCTAAATCTTTTCCCAATCTCCCTTCATCTCTACCAATTACCTCACTTCATTTTTCTAGGCAGGGAAACTTTGAATAGCCCATAACTGCATAATGCATTTCCTATTGATTTTTTTTCTTTCCCAACTAATCACCTTTGAATATATCTGCCATGGTTTGAAGGTGTCCTTACTGGGGCTGGTTAAGATTCTTCTTTGTAAATGATCATTAGATTAGGAAAGATGAAGTCCATCCTCTCTCCAGCACATAAAATAGATGAAATTTAGAATGTTTTCAAGTATTTCATAGGGCATCAGCCAGTCTCACAATATCCTATCTAGAATATTAAAAGATAAAACCCTTGCAAATAAAAGCACAATCTCCTTGGTTGCCCCAAACATAATGAGAGATGTTTTATTTTAGCAACAACTTGGAACTATGCTACTTCAATACTTTTTTAAAAATTTTTTATTATTTTGAAGGTAGTAAAATACAACAGAACAAGACAGAACAAAGCCAATTGAGACAGTGCAGGGAAACTGGTACAGAACATCACAATAGGTTACCGGGATAACAGTACTAGGTACCATAGTATATCTCATTATCTTCACAATAGATGTTCTTTCAATCAAGTATAGCAAAATCAAACCAAATACAGAACATTATAGAACTTATCAAAACAGAATATTGAATAGAGCAATACAATTAATCAGAACAAAGCAAAACAGTAATGACAATGTTTGCCTTTAAAGTGATGGTAGAAGGAAATCCCCCCTATTTGCTATATTGCATATGGTCAACCTCCCAAGAGATGTTCAGACTTCTGGCTCCCACTTACTAATGGGGGAGGGGGGATGAGATGTTTGATTTTCAGCCCGCACACTGGTAGGCTCATGGCTACTTACCAGGGAGGTGAATGGGTTGCTTGGTTCACCAGCACCCTAAGTTCCAACATGGTGTAGATTTTGGGAGATGCTGGCTAGTTCTCTCCCTGGGGCAGCCACTGCTTGCCCGAGCCATGGCTGCTTACCAGGGAGGTGTGCCCCTGATGGCAGTTTTAACAGATCAGTGCAATCTTTGATGCATATCCTCACATAATGGTGGTGGCCAAAGTGATTGACCCCTGACTGCCAAAGAGAAATGTGTGTCAGGTATGGAGGAGATCCCTTAGGACCTATTTCAATACTTTTTGAGAAGGTGTTTCTATCTGAATTGGGTTTGGATTGAGGTAATATCATTCTCTCACTATGTCAGAGTTAGCCATGTGTTAACCATGTGGCCTTTAATAATCTAAGAAACAAGTAATTCTGTGCCTTATTCTTCAGAGCCTTTATGGGTATTGCCCACCAGGAGAATGTATTCTGAGATCAGCAACAGGTTTTAATAAGTTTCAAATGCATTCTTCAAGTAGATCATATTATTTATCTATTGCCCATTAATACTGTGAATTTCTATAAGAAAGTATAAAAAGAATTCCAAATTGAACATGGTAGTATATAAATGTAATATCAACAGTCTAGGTGACTAAAGCAGGAGAATCACAAGTTCAAGTACAACCTAGGCTTACAGAGACCCTATCACAAAAATAAAAAATAAAAAAAGCTAGAGATTTAGCTCAGTGCAAAGGTGCTGCGCTTAATAATCCAGTACAAAAAACAAGCAAACAAACAAAAACCTCCAAATTTTCATTTCCTCATCTCCCTATGAGCAAGAAGTCAATTATCCACAAGGAATCAGGAAAGCTTTTCACTAATCCCAGAGTCAGTCCTGATTTGTAGCTACTACAAATAGCCAAGCATGGAACTGGAGCTTCAAGTTGCTATAGTCCTTCATAGGTATTACTCTAAAATGTAACTCTTCTCAAACACCAAAAACCAGAACTAGATTGCTGTTCCATTGTGAGTATAACAAGAACACCACTCCTCTCAAGAGATGGCACTTTGTCATCTTTGCTTTGTCAACATTGCTTGAGACTCTAGGTGTCAGCAATGGGTGACACTGGCATTCTCTCTGTGGGTTTACAAATCAATATTTGACCTCTACATTGCTGTGGGAACCTCTTTAAGATATGAGCACTACTGCTGTGCTTTATTTAACCCATCAGACATCATCTTTTCATGAATTTTTTTGTGATATCTTGCTCATAATCTCTGTAATTTGCAATGCCAAGCAGAAACACAAAAACAGCTTCAAAGATTTATAGTTAGATTTATTTGTCAACAGGCACTGATCAGGATTCTTCCCAAAATATCAGGCCCTGATCCCTGGTGGTCTAGGATGTATACAGAATAAGTAATCAGGAAGTACAGAGGCAGAATGGCTTGCCAATCAGGGATTGGTTTATACAATCTCTGGCCACAAGCATAGTGGCCAGGTGTGCATTACAGTGACCAGCCATTTCTAAGAGACAGAAACAATTTCCCCAATTTGCTGAAATGTATTTCTGGGACATTATTGAATGGTGGAGCTCCTATCTTTTTCCCTAAATGAGTTCATTTCCAGGGTAAATCAGCTTCAATAAATGGCTTAAGGCTGAAGAGGAGTGTCCCCTAGCTCTACCCACAAAAATCTATTTGAACCCACCAAAACATACCTTGTTTCATTTCCTTTGATTTCTAACCCTCTTCATCAACAGGTTCATTCTAATAACAGCTGCATATATTCAATCCTTTATTTTAAAAACTGAGTATATAAAGAAGTAGATTTACTTGACAAAACACTATTTCTTGCCATGTTTCCCTGTACATTATATTCCACTCCCTTTTCATCTATAAAATGGAGGTAGCAGAGCTGGGAATTTAGCTTAGCAGCATAAGCACCTGACAAGTGAGAGATCGTGAGTTCAATCCCCAATAAAAAAAAAATGGGTAACAGCCTAAGCCAGACATGATGACATGCCTGTAATTCCAGTACTCCAGGTGGCTGAGTCAGTAGAATCACAAATTTAAACCTATCCTGAGCAACTTAGCAACTTAGTTGAGAACCTTCCTCAAAATAAAAGTGAAGAATAATAAAGGTCTGGGATATAGCTACATGTGAAAGCCCTTGGTTCAGTGCCCAGTACACACAGAGTGCCCCCACACACACATACACACATACACACACACATTACAGTGCAGTAGTTATAATAATACTAGTTCATATATTTGTTGTGAGGATTAAATAAGTTGTATTAGTTAATGAGCACCGAGTAATTAGAGAAATGCCAAAGCTATCTGGAATAAGTGCTCATTAAATGTTATATGAAATCAATATTCCAGAAAAAAGGGAAGAACAGAAAAAGAAAAAATATTCTGCAAGATGTCTTAGTAAATACTTTTTCTGAGAACAAGTACAATAGAGCTCTGTGTATTTTTCCCCCAAACAATTAGAAATTTCATATACACAAAATTTCCTCTCCCTAGGTATATTATAATCTATTTTGGTGGGAAGATAAGATACATGTAAACATGCTGATCTGTGGATATTTTCTCTGGATTAGAAAATATAGGAAAATGTAATAAAATATTAAAAAGAATTTGAATCTTGGTGATAGGTTCACAGATGTTCATAATACTATTACTTCAACTTTTTTATATGACAGAAAATTTTTATAATAAGCAGTGTGGAAAATGGCAAATAAAGATATATGTTAAAATCGCTGGAAATTTGGGCTAGCATATATACTATCATACAATAATAATTAACATTAGAATGACTCTTAGATGCTACAAAATTCGTAATGAGCTTCTTAAATTAACAAAGGTTAACATTTAACCTTTTAAAATAAAAGTAAAATTCATTTAAAAAGTTTATTTCAGCATTGTTTAGAATAGCAAAGAATTGGAAACCAGAAGTCTGCGGACAGAAGGCAGAATAAATATATAATGGTACAATAATCCACTGAAATATTTTGCATTAATTAAGAATAAGGAACCATTTTATCTCTGACATGACAAAAATGCCAAGAGGTATCATTAACTAGAAAAAGTAGGGTGGGTGGAAACCCAGCACACACTAGGCAAACCTGGAACTCTGCACCCAGGCAGTAAGACCACGCCCTGCATCTGATACCACCCCAAGGCACAGGAGAGGGACCAGCAGGCCTAACCCTAAACGGACTGTGCTCTGCAAATGCCAAGCAGCAAGCAGGGCTGGAAACCCACCCAGGGCCCTGACTACGCATACTCAGGTGGCAGCGGTGGCAGAATCCCAGCATGCACCAGGCAAACTTGGAACTCTGTACCCAGAGGAACCTTGGACTACAGCAGACTATCTATGCTGGCTTGAAGGGAGATTAAGTGATTGCCTCACCATAACAAGATCTAAGCTGGCTCCAGTCAGCGTGGTGAATATGACCCTAAAACAGAGGTGTACAGTGGGTAAATAGGGCCAGTAGTAAAGCTCCCTCCCACTAACTGTAAGACATTGGTAAGTCTGATAACAGTGAGGGTGACCCCTTCCTACACACAGAAATCATCAGACAGAGTGAGGAGTGTGCCAAGAAGGACTCCCCCAACTTGAAGAAAATCAAAAGGGTTTATGAGACACACAGCCACACAATAGGAACACAGTAGGGCCTCAGCTGACATAAACACTATAGACAGGGAGATTTGATGACCTGGAATAACCTGAAGATAAAGTACTAGCAGGAACTAAAAGTTGAATTACATCAATACTACTAGGCTTGTAAGCCCACAAAGAATATAGGACTCACCCAACAGGCCCTACAGCAGGAAGTCAGGTGACTGGCCCATTTATTCATTGTGGGACCCAGCAACTAGACAAACATCAACCTTATGGTAGGACATCAAGATACACACTACCAACAGTTGACACTAGTGGGTCTGAAGAACCAAACACTAACTCAAAAGAGGAAAATGGCAAAATGAAAAAGCAAAATGAGATCTCAAACATCCAGTCCACCAGGTGCAAGTACAGGAGACATTGAAATAGAGGATTCCAAAGGTAACACATCAGAAATATCTGAAAAGATAGCGAATGAAATAAAAAAAAAACAACTCCATGAGGCCATAGAGGATATCAAATTAGAAGTACTCTCCCATGTAAAGATAGAAGTAACAACCTTAGTAAAGGAGTTGCTGAGCACAGCTAAAGAAAAATAGAGAAAAAAGTACAGGAACATGGGAAACTGATTGAAACCTTGAGTAAACAATATAGAAAACAAGCAGAATTCATGAACCAAACTGAAAGAGACATCCAAGAAACAAAAAATTTGATTTGAAGCATGCAAAACCATTTAAATGAAGCTGAGGATAGGACTTTGGACCTTGAAGACAGGATGGCAATTAGTGATCATGAAAGGATAGAACTTTTAAAAATAACAAAGCAGCATGAAATGACAATCCAGAAGCTTCAAGATGATGCCAAGAGCAACAATATAAGTTTAATAGGCATTAGTGAAGACACTGGAGTCAATACAAATGACATATCTAAAATATTCACAGAAATAATAGGAGAAAACTTCCCAAACATGGGGAAAAATCTGATATGCAGATAAGTGAGGCATATAGAATACCAAACAGTCACAACCAACATAAATCTATACTCAGACACATAATAATTAAGATCTAAGATATACAGCATAAAAACAGAATACTAAAAGCTGCTAGAGAAAAAAATACAAGTCACCTATCAAGGAAAGCCCATTAGAATCACTGCAGACTTTTCAGCACAAACCCTCAAGTCAAGATGTGATTGGAATAAGATATTTCAAGCCTTGAGAGAAAACAACTTTTAACCCAGACTGATGTACCCAGCAAAACTTTCATTCAAATTTAATGGAGAAACAAGATATTTCCATCGCAAAGAACAACAGAAGAAATTCACATCCACCAAACAAACCCTAGAAAGAGTGTTGAAAGACATACTAGACAGAGATAAAAATGACCACAATCCACAGAACAACAACAGAAAGAAACCACCAGGTAGGACAAGCAATTAAATAAGAGGGGAAAGCAGAAAGCAAACTATTGGAATATAACATGGCAAAGTTGAGCCAGTGCATATCAGTAATATCCATAAATGTAACTGGCCTCAATTCAACTATCAAAAGAAATAGGCTGACAGAATGGATCAAGAAACAAGACCAAACAATATGCTGTGTACAAGAAAAACATCTTCCTCAAAAGGAAACTCATACATTAAAAGTCAAAGGATGGAAAACAGTATTCCATGCAACAGGAACCAAGAAAAAAGCAGGTGTAACTATTCTATTTGCAGACAATGTGAACTCCAAACCTAAAATGATTAAAAGAGACAAAGAAGGTCACTACATACTTGTAAGTGTAAAAATTCAAGAGGAAGAACTAACAATTATAAATATATATGCACCAAGCACAGTAACACCCTACTATATAAGACAGATACTAATAGACATGAAAAACCAAATACACAAGAACACAATTATTACAGGGGACCTTAACAGCCCATTGTCACAAAGTGATAGATCAATTAGACAAAAAGTCAGCAAAGAAGTAATGGAACTGAATCATACCTGTGAGCACTTGGACTTAGTAGATGTTTACAGAGTGTTCCACCCAATCACAACAGAATACACATTCTTCTCAACTGCACATGGGACATTCTCCAAAATAGACCATATGTTATCCCATAAAACATTCTTAAGTAAATGCAAGGATATTGAAATTATCCCATGCATAATATCTGACCATAGTGCATGAAATTGGAAATTAATGGCAAAAGAAATTGCAAAACCTGCATGCATACATGGAAATTAAACAACAACCTTTTGAACAACCAGTGGGCTACCGATGAAATTAAGGAAGAAATAAAGCAATACCTACAATTTAATGAAAACGCAGAAACAACTATTGTAATCTGTGGGATGCAATGAAAGCGATCTTAAGAGGGAAATATACAGCAATAAACTGTCATATCAAGAAAACAGAACAAGCGCAAATAAACAACCTAATGCTTCATCTCAAGCTTCTAAAAAAAGAAGAGCAAGTTAAACCCAAAGCTCATAGAAGATAGGAAATAGTAAAGCTTAGAGCAGAAATCCATGCAATTGAAACTAAAAAAAAAAAATTGCGAAGAATTAGTGAATCAAAAAGCTGATTTTTGAGAGAATAAACAAAATTGACATTCCTCTAGACAACCTTACAAAGAAAAAGAAAGAAAAAACTCAAATTCACACAATAAGGACTGAAAAGGAGAAAATTACTACAGATCCCATGGAAATTCAAAAGATCATGAATACCAACTTTGAAAATCTCTACTCACATAGAGAGGAAAACACAGAGGGAAATGGGAAGATTTCTAGAAACATGAACTACCAAAACTCAACTAAGAAGATATATAGCAATTTTGAATAATTCATTATCAGCTATTGAAACTGAAAATGTAATTTAAAAAAACTTACCAACAAAGAAAAGCCAAGGTTCTGATGGATTCACAGCTGAATTCTATAAGAAATTTATAGAAGACTTGATGCCAATACTCCTTAAACTCTTCAATGAAATTGAAAAGAAAGTAATCCTCCCTAAATCATTCCTGGAGGTAAGCGTTATTCTCCTACCAAAACCAGAGAAAAACCCAACCAAAAAGGAGAACTATAGGCCAATCTCACTAATGAACACTGATGCAAAGATTCTCAATAAAATATTGGAAAATAGAATGCAGAAAATCATCAAAAGATTATACATCATGACCAAGTGGGGTTCATTCCAGGAATGCAGGGATGGTTTAACATATGCAAATCAATAAATGTGATACACCATATCAACAAAGCCAAAAAAAAAAACCACATGGTCATCTCAATAGATGCAGAAAAGCTTTCAATAAATTCCAACACATGTTCATGATAAAAACCCTTCACAAACTCAGAATAAATGGTGTCTACCTAAACCTTATAAAGGCCATCTATGACAAACCAACAGGCAACAGTATACTAAATGGACAAAAGCTAAAAGCTTTCACTTTAAAATCAGGAAAAAGACAAGGATGTCCACTATCACCACTCCTTTTCAATATAGTTCTGGAAACACTGGACAGGGCAATCAGATAAGAGAGAGAAATAAAAGGAATAAAGATAGGAAATGAAGAAGTTAAATTATCACTATTTTCAGAATACATGATACTCTATATAGAAGACCCAAAAAATTCCATTAAAGGACTGCTAGAGGTAATAAATTCAGCAGTGTAGCTGGCTACAAAGTCAATGTGCAAAAATCAACAGCATTCCTGTACACAAACAAGAAACTCACTGAGAGAGAAATTATGGAAATATTGTCCTTCACAATAACACCTAAAAATATGAAATACTTAGAAATCAACCTAACTAAGAATGTAAAAGACCTGTATACTGAAAATTATACCATGCTTTAAAAAAAGGAGATTGAAGAGGATATTAGAGAATGGAAGGATATTCCTTGATCTTGGCTAGGAAGAACCAACATTGTGAAAATGGCCATACTCCCAAAACTGTTATACAAATTTAACGCAATCCCAATCAAAATAACATTGACATTCCTCACAGATCTAGAGAAAACAGTCCTAAAATTCATTTGGAAACACAAGAAACCTAGAATAGCAAAGGCAATTCTGGGCAATAAAGACAAGTCAGGAGGCATCTCAACTCCTGACTTGAAACTGTACTACAAAGCCACAGTAATAAAATCAGCATGGTACTGGCAAAGAAAGAGACCTGAGGACCAATGGAACAGATTAGAAGATGCAAGTACAAAGACACTCAGCTACCTGATATTTGACAAAGGGGCTAAACATGTTCACTGCAAGAAGGATAGCCTCTTTAATAAATGGTGTTGGAAAAATTGGCTCTCCACAGCAGAAGACTGAAACTAGATCCATACCTATCACCATACACAAAACTAAATTCCAAATGGGTCAAAGACCTAAACATTAAAACAGAAACACTAAATCTACTGGAAGATAAGGTAGGTAGAAGTGTTCAAGACATAAGGGTAGGCAGAAATTTCATGAATAAAATACAAACTGCACGCAAAACTCTTCAGAGAATCAATAACTGGGATCTCATATTATTGAAAAGTTTCTGTACTTCAAAAGAAATCACCAACAGAGTGAAAAGAAAACCCACAGAATGGGAAAGAAAGAACGAATTTTAGCCAGCAACCCCTCAGACAAAGGAATTTATCAATAACATATGAAGAATTGAAAAACAACAACCCCCCCCCAAATTCAAAGACCCTCTCCAAAAATGGGCATCTGAGATGAACACACAGTCTCAGATGAAGATATACAAATGGAAAATAAATACATGAAGCAATGTTCATCATCACTGGTCACTTGAGAAATGCAAATTAAAACAACATTGAGATTTCATCTCACTCCTGAAAGAATAGCTGCCATCAAGAAATCAACTGATAACAAATGTTGGCAAGGCTGTGGGGAAACAGGAACACTGCTCCAGTGTTGGTGGAAGTGTAGACCGGTGTAATCACTATGGTAATCAGTATGGAGAATTCTCAGAATTCTAGGATTCATACTAGAATCCCAGTATGAATTATAGAATTCATACTAGGATTGGAAGCTCCATTCAACCTAGCTATTCCTCTCCTGGGTATTTTCCCAGAAAAACTGAAAAGATCATATCACAGTGATATATGTGCACCATGTTCATAGCAGCACACTTTGTAATAGTTAAATCTTGGAAACAACCAAGATTCCCATCCACCACAGAGTGGATGAAAAAGATGTGGTATTTTTATACAATGAAGTATTACTCAGCTATGAAGAAGGATGATCTTCATAGGTAAATCGAGACAACTTGAGACTATCCTCATTAGTGAAATAAATAAGAATCATATTTATAAATATCACACTGCATCTCTAGTGTAAAAAGTAATAAGAACTGTAGGAGTAATAAAACCCAAAATGCATAATTGCTACTGTGAAAAAGAGAGGAAAAGAAAGTGTATAAAGGATACAATTGCATGTATGTTTAAGTGTGTAAGATGAATGACGATATTACTGTTTTTGTTAGATTGTGGAGCAGAAGTGTTAACAGTCTCATTGTGTGAATGTGTACTTTGCATGTTTTAACTTTGTAACTTGAATAACTATTTCCAAGATGACAGAATGTAAGTTATCAAGTAATTATTTCTTAGTGTTTTTGTTCTTTTCTTTTTTTTCCTGGAATATTGTATTGTTGCTACCCTTTTTTCTGTCTTGCTTTGTTTTCTTTTCTTTTTAAATAAAATTTTAAAAAAAGAAAATGTACAATGTCCAAGTAAAGAATGAATGAGTTGTAAAGAATACTATTATTTAAATAAGACAAAAATTATATCTATATATACAATATGTGTGTATATAATAGTTCTGGAAAGATACTCTAAAAATGCATAAATGGGAAGAGAACAGGAGTTTTGAGAGAAGCATGGCAGCCCATCCTTTTCAAAGCTTTTTAATTTTGTCATATAGCAAGGTATCATTGATTTTTAAAATAAATAAACAGATGCTTTTACATGTACATCTAAACAGGAAAATAAGACAGATGAAGAAAAATTTTAGCCTATCCTCGAAAAGGTACAAGGTCAACATGAAACTAATGTCCCAGTGATTGGGTATCATGGCACCACAAAACTAGCAAAATGCAGCCACTCTTTTTGCAGTAAAGTGAACATGTGACAACTGTGTTGTTCTGCAAGGATATTATGGGAAGAAGCATAAAAGTTCTAGTGACAAAAAAAGCCACCAACCTTCTTGACCTTTTTTCAAGAAATAGAAAGGTTTCTTCACAGTCAGGTTTCCTCAAGAGCATGAGGAAACTTCAAACCAGTGATCCTCTCTTTGGACCTTGTATATTACACCACAGCCCATGCTCCTGTATGGAAAACATGGTCTCAAACATAAGTTCCAGTACCACCAAGTACTCCCCTCTGTATTATCAACCTCAAATTCAACATTTTACAATACATTTCCTGTAATATCCAATTAACTTATCTTCACTAATACTGTTTGGGTATTTAATTACTTATTTTACAAAAGACAATTGACTAAGAAGGAAACAGAAAATAGCTTGAGTTCAATCTCAATTATCTGTTTTAATCCGGTTTTGGTTAAAAAATAGGGTACCACAATATTTTCTTTTCTTTTTTAAATAATTTTATTTAAAGAGAAAAACAAAACAAAACAGAATAAAGGGTAGCAACAATACAGTATTCCAAGAAAAAAAGGAAAAGAACAACAACAAAAAAATGTAAGAAATTATTACTTGACAAATTACATACTGACTTCTTAGAAATAGTTTTTCAAATTACAAAGTTAAAACATGTAAAGTAGACATTCAAACAGTGAGACTGTTAACAGTTCTGCTCCACAATCTGACAAAAACAGCAATGTGGTCATCCATCTTACCCATGAAAATATACATCCAATTATATCAAAAGGGTAACATTAAACACAACAAAACAGAGCAAAGTGGAACACAAGAAAGCAATGTAAGAGACAAAAATTTC
>PVJX010045107.1:0-12844 GCA_004027295.1 Dolichotis patagonum | reverse complement strand
GGCTCCCCGCTCCATGGCCACCTCTGGCCAAGCCCAGCTCACTGTCACAAGGAAGCGGGACAGGAGACTGCTGCCGAGGGAGCACACAGAGATCGGACTGTCACTCTGACTGTGACCTGTCACACTGCTGCATTCCTGCCGCAGTGCCGGTGCCCAGGACACGGTAACCAGCTAAACTCTCTTGTGCTCACGTCAGAGCTGCTCACACTGTGGAGCTGGGTTCTTCCATCTTGGGGAGTCGGTACAGGCTCCTACCACATCTTAGTTCCTTTTCCACCCTTTCCCTCTTTTCTCCCCTCCTTCTGCCTCTTATCCCCCTTTCCTTCTGCAAAAACTCTATCTCCCTGTTTGCAGTATCTGGTCTTCTCCTACTGCCGTCATTGTTTTTGTTGTCCTTGTTGTTTGTTTTGTTCTGGTTGCTGTCACCGTTGGTGCCTATCCCTTGCATTTTTATTTTACCAGGTTGGCCAGAAGTAGGAGGAATTCTATGGTTAGATTTGTGTCTCTGAGTAAGATTCTGGGTGTGTTGAGTCTATATTGCATGGTTTCTCTTACATGAGCAATCCAAAGTGTCAGTAAACTAAAGCGCATATTGAAAAGACAGACCACAGAAACAGGACAAACCTTTAGCAAGGGGAAGAGAAACAAGGAATGAGGGAGGCAGGAGAGGAGATGGGGGAAGGGGACCTAAAAGAATTAAGGTGTGTGAGGCACACATACCAGCTCCCCGCACGGAATGCAATCATTATGCATGATAAACACGGATTTGTAAAACTGGGAAGGAGAAAAGACTCTGTGGACACCGGGAGCATGTGGAAGCGTGAAGGACCCTTCCTCCCAGCCTTCCGTGACCCTCATAGTTAACCTAGTGCATGGAGGGAGGTGCATTCAGTCCATCCAACTTTGGGCCATGGTCAGAAAATGCAGTTTGAGTTGAAAAGAACTGAAGAGATTGCAAAGTTTCTGAGCTCCAACAGAAGGAAATGAAGCAAGGGTGGGAGATGTGTCCAGCATCGTGAAGCTGTCAGTGGGGCCAAGACCAGAACCTGGGCTTCCTGGCATCACTGAGGATCATCCTTGGGACGTCACCACCAGAAGGTGTCCTGGGAGAAGCAAGGACATGGAACACAGAGAAACCTAGGGATGCCCTGGAAACCTTCACCTGGAACCAGTACTGCAGGCCACAAATAATTGCAGTAAAATAATAACTAGCTCCCCTGGGTGCTTTCATGACAAGTTCCCAATCCTCAGTCACCCACTGTGACCATAGAGCTGACCACGTGGAAAATTCTGCTTGGCGGTTCTGATCAGCAGAGGACAATGTTAGCAAAGTGACCAAACTGTGGACACCAGCTGCCCTGCACATGTAACAACAGAAGGAGGCAAAGCGAAGTGCCCTGCGTGTCACCATACGTCAGCCCTCACCTTCCTAGTCCACAGCTGCCCAGGTCAGCAGTGCTCTGTCCTCTCTGCGAGCAGGGCCCCTCAGAGCTGGAAGTCACAGAACTGTTCTCTTGTCGCCATATTTAAGTTAAGGCACCCGAGCTTGCAAAGAGATGGCAGTCCTAGCCCTCAGTCAGACATCAGCTGTCCTGTTTTGTTCTTTTTGTTTTTCAGGACTGGGGACAGAAGCCAGGGCCTCCCCCACACTAAGCCAGTGTTCTGAGCTGTGTCCCTGGGCCTTTTTACTGTTTGAGACAAAGTCTCACTAAGTTGCACAGGACACCTTCCAACATGGAATCCTTCTGTCTCAGCCTCTCGAGGAACTGGGGTTCCAGGCATGGCCACCATGTCCAGGATCAGCCGAGTGGATCCCCTGGCTTGGTACCGTCACCTCCTAAGGGAGTCTGCAGCGTGCGACATCTTGCCTTATGCCAGATGACCTGTTTCTTATAAGTAGTAGATTTGCAAGTACAGGAATCCCTTCTAAGAAAGGGGTTTTCTACAAAATAAGAACAGACAGGCATCTGTCCTTGTCTTGATGTCACTTCTGTTCCAACACAAAGCCACCAAGTTCACGGCACTAGATGGAAACCTGATTACCACTGAGACTCAGCCGGCCAGCGACACCCCCACAGCCCGAGGTGCCAACTACTCCAGTTTCTAAACCTTCCCTGCATAATTCATGGATGTGCAGGACGGGGGAGGAGCGTTCTGCAAAATAGGGCAGTGTTTTACAGTAAAACAATCAAACTACCGTAAACGGGCCGCACGAAATACATGCCCACGTCAGCACAGGCCCGGCCCCGCTGTGTAAACAACGCCTACAGCGCGAAGACCTGTCAGATGTGGTGAGGGCCGTCTTGTTCCATCAAAGATCGCCTTTTGGAAACCAGAGATGGGAAGGAAATGAGCACGGCCAGAAGGGGGTCGACTTTCAGGGTTTCCAAGGTGGGTTTTGTGTCAGGTCAGATGCAATGGAGGCAAAATGACGCCAACAGAGCTCAGGGGTGCCGGGGTCGAAGGTTAGAAAACGGTCCGACAAAGAGGAACGAGCCATTGAAAGCATCTTTTTCCAGAATTCTCAGTGACCCGAGATATTTTAAAGGCTGAGGGGGGCTGGGAGAGTCCCCAATGTCTGGTCTCACACAGGGCGCTGGGTCTCCCCAGAGCAGGAAGTGGGGGCTGCACCAGGCCGGGTGTCCAGGGACTGCAGCGCGCACTGCTGAAGCTGGGCCTGAGGGCCCCCATGGTCACCCCAGAATCTCTGTGAGGTAGACGCCCATGCCAGCAGCAGCAGCCCCCAGGGCACACGGAGGACTTTGCTTGGGGTCCCACAGCTGGCAAGGGGTAGAGCCAACATGGGACGTCCAAGGCCAAGGCCCCCAGCTCGCCCTCTTTGCCGCTGAGTGGGAGAACCTCGGCGCTGCCTCCTTCCCCTCCACCAGGGACAGACACTGACGAGGCCGAGAGACTCGGGCGGAGTCCGTGTGATGTCATCGGCAGCCACAAGCCGAGTGTCTGCAGGGCACTTGGCTCACGGGAAGAGACAGTGACACCAACAGCGAAGGGCCTGACTGGAGAAATGGTGTGAGATATTTTTATAAAGTTCAAACAGCACGAACACCAGAGCTGGCTATGCTGAAATATATAGATGCGTGGGTGGGTGGATGGATGGATGGATGGATGGATGGATAAATGGGTGGATGAGTAGATAGTCTGTGAGAGATTATGGATGTATGGAAAAATGGATAGATGAGTGTGTGGTTGTATATATGGATGAACGAATGGATGGATGAATGATGGATGGATAAATGGGTGAACAAATGGGTGGATGGATGGACAGATGGATGGATAGATGGATGGCTGTGTATTTACCTAGAGAGAAATTTTCCTACTTTCTGCATACCCCAATACACTAAATTATACAGATGTCTGGTTTGAATAACATGGTGGCATACTCACGGTATTACAGAATCATTTCTGAGAATTCCAGAACCTCACATCATGAAATAAGGACAAGGAAGGACCCAACACAGAATTTTTAAATTACAGCTGGAAAGTTATCTCGTACTCTTCTCCACCCTGGCAGCAAGCACGGACTTGAAGTCTCCTACCGGACTATGGAAAGACAGAGGGGCTCGGGCAGACCTTAGCCAGGCGAGGACCCCCAGATCCTCAGGTCCCAGACACTCACTGACAGATGCCCACGGCTCAGAGAGGGAAGTTTTCTTCTTATCAACGCTCCCTCGTAAAAACGCAGCACGGTAGAATTCAGTAAACCCTCAATTAAAATGAGCCTCAGTAGCCACTGGGCATGTGAAAGATCCTCCTACCTCCAGTGCCCTTTCTGCTAAGCTACCACATGCCAAAGACCCGTTAAAATGCAAGAGGGCTGTTGAAAGGTAGGATGTTGGAAGTAAATTTTCCTGACAGCCTCGCTGTGCCAAGATCCGCTGAAAAACAACAGAAACGGACATCTCTGCCCGCATTTCCCAGGAAGCAGAGCCTGCAGCGAGGCTGCTTGTGCTCCAGGCTTGTGAGAGGCGGCGCCAGTGGGGCGGGGAGAGGCCGAAGCGGGGAGGAGCTCCGCGCAGGGGCCTTCGTCAGGCCCCACCACGTACTGGTTCTGCGGGTCCCCCAAAGCTGCTTAGACAGGGAGGGAGGAGCCTGCAGCGGGGAGGCGAACGGCAGCTGCGGCTCCTGTCTCACTGACTGATCCAAGATGCTGACAGCTCATGGATCGGGACTATGCTGAGTCCCCCGGGGCCCTGCAGGGTAAGGAAGCCTCCTGCCAGGAGGTGGAGGTGCAGGTGGAGGTGCAGGTGGAGGTGCAGGTGGAGGTGTGAGCAGATGACAAGCGGCCCTAAGCTGCTGCTGCCTGAAGCCCTGGAATCCACACCGGGCTGGCTGCCCGCGCAGGTCCTCCTCCACAGGGTCTGCAGTGACAGCCAGGAGGTGTCTGACTCCGAGTGTGAACCTGGCTGGGCGGCTTCTTCGTCAGCCAAGCTGCCGAGCCACGGCCGCCCTCCTCGGATCAGGCGCACGCCACGTGGAGTAAGTCACACCGTCTCCAGGGAGACGGCTGGCTTCTGGCGCATCCCCCCACCGACAGCAGGCTACGTCTGCCCACCTCTAAGCCACCAGGAGTGCCCGCACCTCGGGAACACCACGGCCCAGCAGTGCGGGCTCCAGCAGGAAATGTGCTGGCTTCCTGAGCACAGCGAACACGTCACAGACAGCCTCACACTGCACTCCTGAACATCCTGCTTCCGCTAAGCTTCAGGGACTTGTGGCTGCTCTGTCCCCCGCTGTCCCCTGTGAATCCCATAACCAAACCACTACGTTTTCAGAGTCGCTACAGACGGGCAGGGTGAGGCTGGCATTTGCTTTCCGCAGGATGTAAGGGTGCACCCAGAAGGAGCCAAGGTGAACAATGTTTAACGCAGTATTTTAAAAAGTCCAAATACTACAAGAAGTTATCATGCACAAAATACTAGAATTATAAAGAAAGATTGGCATAACTGGTGGTCCCTTGAGCCTTGGGCTACAGGGCAGCTTGACCCTAAGTAAGAAAAAAATTCAAGAAATCCAGGAATTCGAGGCATGAGAAAATCCTTCGAACCCAGTACAGTGGTTGAAACCCTTTCATTGTGTCATGGGCCATGTTAAGAATGTTAAGAATGTTTGCTGTCATTTGATGAATTTTTATTTTGTGATTTCTAGACTACTGGAGTGAAGAGTGACTCTGTAATACTTGGTCACCACAAAATCAGTGTATCACTCGTATGTCATTTCATTATTAACGCTAATCCAGAACACGAGACAGGCCATGCTTGTCTGGAAAATCATTCATCCGAGTACACACAGTTCCGTCTCTAAAATGAAGCACAAGTTCTCATTAAGAGAGATTTCACTTATTTTCTTAGATGATGCTGAAGGAGATAAAACATAAAATGAATTTCAGTTGGTTAAATTTTGGATTCAAACTGCAATCCAAATATATTCTGTGAGCCGGGCGTGGTAGTGCACTCCTGTAACTCCCAGCACTGGGGAGGCTGAGGCAGACGGATTGTTGCGAGTTTGAGACCAGCCTGGGCTACAAAGCGAGCTCAAGGGCAGCCTGAACTGCATAGCAAGACCCTGTCTCAAAAAGACCCAAATAAATAAATAAATAAATAATACCCTGTAAATCGACACCTACAGCATCTAAGTAAACAAACTTCTACAGGACATTTAATTCGGCAAACTATGACTTGATTACAGCATCAGCTTTTCCGAAGCCCCTGTAGCTTAAGGAATGAGGAACATCCTAAAGGAGTAAGGTTCTGGGTCACCCCAAATCCCTCAGGCTCCACTTACACCCCACCTCTTCCCTTCCCTCTCCTCCTCCTCCTGGGTAGACTTGTCCCATTGGCCATGAAATCCTGGAAAGAGCTTTAGCCATGAAGTCAGCTTCAGAGCCACTAGAGGAGGGAAGGTGACGCTCCTGCAGGGCACAGGTCTGAGGGTGAGGGACACTGGGTCCCAGGGACACTGCGGGCTCGCAGACGCCGTCCTTCCCAGCCCCGTTTCCAAGCCCTGTGAGTGTGAAGGAAGCAGGGTCAGACAGCTGGCATCCAGCAGCCACTGCTGCCGCACAAGAGGACTCCCCGGCCAGGGCTCTGGGGACTCCCAGACTCAGAAACACAAGATTCTTCTTTCTAAACGCAGGTGACCAGTAGTCCAACACCCTCAGCAGCGTGCAACATCACAGGCTGTGAAGCGCACGGTGACAGTCAAATGGAGGCCCGACTGCCTTTCCCTGGCCTGGGCTACTCCCAACCTGGAGGCTGAGGTGGTCATTAAACGGGCCAGCCCGTGCGGTGGGAAGACCTCCGAGCCAAGAGTGACTGAGACCAGAGGTCCGTACCAGGGGCCCCTAACACCCTGCTCTTGAGTCGAGAGAGAGTGGGGAGCTGTCTGTGGCTGGGGAGCCCCTTGACGTCTCCATGCCCTCCCTCTGAAAAGAAGAGATGATCATCTCTGACCCCTGCTGGCCACAGGGGTGCTGGCCACCAGGGCACTCCCCCACCCCCACCCCCGGTGCCCAGAGCTGGCCTTCAGCGCTGCCCTGTGGACAGCTTTTCTGTCCACTTCTTGGCACTTCTTGGCATTTTGTCCACTCTCCCCAGCCTCTGGCCTCTCCTGGCTCCTGGCAACCACGCAGCGACGGAGATTTCTCAAAGGTAGGAAAGCGCCGTGCGGCCACTCCCGGGGCTGGCAGCCCTCCTTCACAAGTGCTGCCCACACCCCATCTTCTGCATTCTGTCCTCCCTCGCGGCCTCCGCGGGCCGCACACCTTCATGATCTGAGGCTTCCTGGCTCCCCTGAAACAGCGGCGTCTCCACAAGTGACTCCTCAGACGAGTCATAAACAGAGGGAAACACGTCGTGGCGGCCACTGCACTGGGGGACCGCAAGGCATGGGGCCCGCAGAGTCTGCAGGGGTGACTTCCCGCACAGGAGAGACGCTGAGTGAGGACTGCGCGGCCAGGGAGCCGCCGAGCATCCCCCACGCTTGCTCCTGAGCACCATGTTCAGAAGCGCCTGTTCCCGGGGTGCCCTGTTGATGGAGGGGCGTGAGTGCCTGGGATGATCAGAATCTAAGGAACAGGGAGCCGCACCAAGCCATCATGAGGAGAGATACAGCGACAGCCGGGCTGGCCAGCAGCTGGCTGACGAGTGCCCGGGCCGCCGAGGTGATTCAGCAAGTGGCTTCCCGGGAGCATCCAAGGATCTCATTAAAAGTCTCTTTAGAATCGAAGCCCCCAAATTTGTCTGAAGAGCAGTAGAGGTTTCCATGCCAGCATTCTATGATAAGAACAAGAGATCGGACCTGGCTCTGATGTTCTAAACAGTCTGTAACTCTTCTGGTAACATGCCAGAAGCAGAGCATTAAAAGCGCCGCTGATTTAATCCCTAAAGGTTTAGAAATTAATGTCAGAAGAAAACTTCGGCTGGGTTTAAAAGAGAAAAGGCGATTTGCAAAAGCGATGAGCTTTCCAACAACAAGCACACTGACCTTCCCGACTCCTCCTCGGTGCTCTGGTTGTCATCTCTGGCAGACCCAAAGGGTGAAATTTCCCTCAAATTCTGCCTTCGATTCCTGGCACTTTTAGCCTGACCTTTATGGGAAGAAAACTAATTGGCATTTCTGTGTTTCTGCGAACCATTTTGAATTCCTCATTTTCAGGTGCTCATGGTTTATTTTACTAAAATTAATTTGATGCTTTTCCCCACAGTCATACTGTTTAAATTAGTATGTTTACCCCAAGAAAGAAGCCTTCTTTGCTCCAGTTTCCTTTTCAGGGGCTGCTGTTTCTCTAGTTTCAGGATTAGGATGTGGTCATTCCGAAATGAGGGAACATCACACTGCAGGAAGAAAACCAGGACCACCGACAGTTCCACCAGCCGGGGCTAGGCCACGGGGACACTTTGGGCCGCCTCCTCGCCTTCTGCTTTCCATGTGGACACACACAAACACCATCTCCTTCTTATAAATGGTCCCACGCCATGCAGCTTCACCACAGGTGTATGCTGAAGCTGAAAGGGCCTCTCTCCCCTTAATGTCACTATCTGACGACACAGCCAACCTCACCGGCAATAAAGCGCTCTTGGTCATCAAACTCTGTGTGCCTCGTGCGCACTGTGAAAGCTGGCTTCGTTTGTCAAAGCAGCCGAGAGTCACAGTGATCTGTGGCACTCAGTATGGAGGGTCCTCAGGAACTGAAAACACAGCCGAGTGGGCCAGCTGGACGTCTCCTCGGTACACACACCTGGGGTCAAAGTCTGCACAACAGACACATGCACGCCCGTGCTCACCATAGCACCGCGAGCAGCCCAGGCTGTGGAGTCGGCCCAGGTGCTGCCAGGGGACGAACGGATGGCAGAGCACAGTACTTGCCAAGTGGATCTCGTTATTCTGTCGTAAAGACGAGTGAAGCGCGTCACTCCTAGGAAGATGGATGGAAGTGGAGGTCATCAGAGCAAGCGAAACAAGCCGGATTCCAAGAGGCAAGAATTGCACACTTCCGGTTATATGTGGCGTGGGGCGTGATATGCAAGTAGAGAGGAGAGTGTTACATGGGAGGGAGGGGAAAGGGGGCAGGGAGGGTGGAGAGGAAGATGGCTGTGATTAAAGTGTGTTATAACACGCATAAAAAGTCACCACACCCGTGTGCTGTACGGTTAATGTGCACTCATAATGAAAAGAAGACAAGAGAAAGGAAAGAAAAAGGAGAAAGATGAGGGGAGGACAGGGAGGGGAGGAGAGGAGAGGGGAGGGGAGGGCAAGAGAGGGGAGGGGGAAGAGAAGGGAGGGGAGAGGAGGGGGAGGAGAGGGGAGGGCATAGGAGAGGGGAGCAGGCTTAGAAGGATCCAGATGCCCTTCGAAGCTGGCAGGAGTCACCTCAGCTTTAGCAGTACAGTGGGCTGAATGATGCCCCTTCCCAAGTTCCCACATGAACGCCCTCAGCCCTAGCCCTCAGACTGTGGCCTTGCTGAAGGTGGGGTCTTGGCTACAGTAACTAAGGTACGGTGAGGTCGTTAGCAGACCTAAGGCCAATCTGACTGGTGTCCTTATAAGAAGGGACAACTTGGACACAGACACAGTGGGAAGATGAGACCCCGCTAGTGAGCCGAGGACAAAGCCTTGGACAGACACTATGCTCAGGTCCCCCGTGTGACACTTGCTTCCCACAGGACACTAAGGCCTGCTGTGGGCAGCATGCAGACCCACAGACACCCCACACAGCGGGACAGTCGCACACGGGAAAGAAGGCCCAGGCTGGCCTTGCTCAGGGTTCCCCTGCAAGTGACGGGCAGGTGTCAGGGAGGGGTCCTCGCAGCCCGTGCGGGCAGCACAGCTTGCCCTGCGTTCTCACCTGGACCACACTGCACATCAGCAGGACGGTGGCACTGGGCTAAAAAGGACAAAAGTGTCCTCAGGAGACCGCACACCTGAGCTGCTTCCGCAGCCAGAACTGGCAGCCTCCCAGCCACTGGCGTGGCCGCTCAAGCAGGTGATGGCACTGGGGTCAGAGTGCCGCTCTGCAGCCGAGACCTCGCTGGCCCGAGCCACCCTCCTGGTGGCTGCGAGGGCAGTGTTTGGTGGGTCCACTTGGGAAGGGGCAGGAGAGAGGAGAGCAGGGGCCACTCTATGGCCACGTCCCCACACTGCTCGTACCCCAGCTACTCACTCACGGCAAAGCAGGCGGGACTGCTGCACACAGCGGCCCTGACCTGACGCTTCACTTCGAGGTTTCAGCGGCCACGCGGCCAGCGGGCATCTAAAATACCACTGCGGCCCAGTGAGGAATTAAGATATTTGAGACAAAGAGAAAGCACATTTGCTTAACTTTCACTACACTACATTGTTATAATTCTTTGATTTTATTATTATTAATAAAACGCTGTGCCCAATTTATAAACTTTCTCATAAGTTTGCAAACATGGCATGATCAAAAAATACAGTGAGTCTTTAAATTAGGAAATTTACGACAGTAAAAAGCGCACTGACATGAATCCCCTTCAAAACACTCCCCTCGCTTCGCAGAACGTCCCCGGGGCCCAAAAGCTCCGAGCAAGATTCACGGCGGGGGGTCTTCGGCTGTAATACATTTTTTGGAAATTTAAACATTCACCGTGTGTTTTGATCACTGCTCATTAAGGAGAAAACTGTATTTAGGCTCAGTACAATCTGAGGGTTCAGAAATCTTCTGGGGTCTTGGAGCAAATCACCAGCGAACAGCAGAGGGCCGGGATGCGCGGTTGCACTGACGTGCAGCCTCCAGGACGGTGGGAACACCGGCTGCATTGGTGTGAGGACCATGCTCAGCTCACTTTATTCGGGGGGTGCTTGTAACTGAGGTGCACTCTACGGCCAGGAGAAGGGAAGAACAGACTTAAAAGATACGAAAAGGACTTTTCAGGAAGATAAAGTCCCCTGTCTCGATTATAAGACTGTGGATATCAAAACTCACAGACTGTATAAGCCAAAAGGTAAACTCCACCGTATGTAATTATATAAATCTCATAAAACCTGACTCTAAAAAAAGAGCCAAAATAAATAAGAAATAAATAAAAGTCCTGGATATCCCAGCCCAGCTACGCAGGCAGCCACTGTCACCCCACTCAGGTCAGTAACCTCAAAGAGCCTCGGTTTTTACTTCTGTAAAATGGGAATGAAACCTTGCCTACTTCACTGGGTCGTGAGAACTAAGTGCCGAGTTGGTGGACATGTTCCTTAAGAAGAGCCAGACAGCACAGAAATGGTGAAACCAGCTCAGGAGAAGGGTTTGCTGCTTTTCCATCACGCTCAACCTGACATTCAGTTAATGGAAAAGGCTCCCTTGGCCCGGCTACGTTAGACCAGCAGTGACCACGGGAGACACTGAACTCACCAGAGCCGTGGTCTCTGAGCTGGCGGATTTCTTCCTCGGGTGAGTCAGAATAAACCAGGACCACTGCTGCTCTCACCTTCCTCCACCGGCCCCTGAACTTGCATCCTTTGCTTAGAAGGACTTCGGAATACAGGCTGCTGGCATGAAGACCACGAGCTTTCCAGAGCAGCTGCCACGCTCGGGACAAGACGACAGAGGGCCCGCAGACAGAGGAGGGGGACTCGGTCTGTCAATGCACCCTCTAGAGCACACAGAGTGCAGAAGGACAGAGAGACGCGCTTTCTCTCATGCTTTCCAGACGTGTGCTGACCAGCAGGTGCGAAGAGCAGCAAGCAGGCTGGGGCAGTGCCAAGGAAGGGGCACGATCACAGCACACGTGCCTGTGCCTAACTCACTTAGGAGCAAAGTTACCTGTACAGATGGTTAAGGCACAAGGGTTTCTAGAGCAAAATACATACGTAAACCCTATCATGTAAGGTCCCTGGTACAAGGACCAAGCCCGGCTCCTCCGGGAATGGCGCGACTTCGCATGTGTCTCTGCATCTCAAGAGAAGCCAGCATGAGGCCAGGAAACCCTCACGCAGTGGCCCTTGATGACAGAGAAAGAAGTCACTGGCGGGAGCGCCAGCACCCTGCTCCGCCATCCCTCCCCTGCGCCAACCACCACCCAGTGAAGGCAAAGGGTGGCCCTCGGCCGCTGGCTGGGAGCAGCTCGCTGCAAATCCCCGAGCAGCCACTCAGCACCTGGTCCCTCCAGCTGCACCTCAGCCGGGCCAATTTCCATGCACAGCTGGACTCAGCTTCCTCACGAAGCAAACAAAGAGGGGGGCAATGAAGCACCCTGCGCCCAGGCCGATGGAATGGACCACGCCTCTACGCGGCTCGAGGCTCCGCGCTCAGACGCGAACGGCTACATGTGCCCAGCAACACTCCGCAGACACAGCTGATGAGCCATGCACGGCCTGATCCCGGGGACAGACACAAAACCTGGGATGTGGGAGGTTTGGTTCCCCAGGACGCTGCTGCTGAAGGGGTGGGTCTGAACCTGGGAGTCCGCCTTGGAATCACGGTGCTTGCTATCGATTATTTCCTGCTCAGAGGCGAGAACAGTGGCTTGGAAGACAAAGGATCTGGCCTTGAGGACAGTTCCTGCCACCACCGGCACAGACATCTCCTTCCACCTGGGTGCGGAGGGGAACCACACTTCCCGCCCCCTCTTTATCCTAAAGCAATGGTGTGGGTATCCCTGAAGTCACACAAACCCTGAGTGTGAGAATTTTAGGATCATGCAGGAAAAAGATGTGACGAACGCATTTCACGAGTTTTTCTGGACCTGAGGATTAAGCCTGCAGTGTGCAGTCTGTTCCGGTACTGCAGCAGTAGACCGATCTTGGGAACCCGCGAGAACAGCACCTGCAGCCCTCTCCGGACACTCACTGCCCCGCGTCCCAGTCCCTGGCTCTCAGGCTTGAGGCGTTTCCGTCTCTCCTATGGACACTCTTCCGGAGAACCCAGAGCCCAGGCTTCCTGCAGTGACCTGTGATGAAACGCAGACGCTTATTTGGCTACGTACGACACTAAGCGAGTTTCTCTAGGATAGGTGTCCCAAGCTTCTGAAAGCAGAGACTTTCCTTACTGGTAATAAAGAAACAGCCAGATTGCCAGATGTTTTTCCATCACTCACCCAAGATGAAAACAGCTTCAGAAAGTAGTAGAAACCTTAGGTCTATTCTTTTGGAAGCAAGGGAACGTTTTGTCCTAAATTAGCTGCTCAAAAAGCGAATTGAGACAGATTAGAAGGCAGGCGGAACCTCTCTGGGTCAGCTGACGGCTGCTTGCTGGCAAGTGAAAACTCTAGTGCTCTCCTCATAACACCCCATTCCTGGCCCCCCACCACCTAGCGACTGGCCCCGACAGAAGTGCCGCCTTGGGAACGCAGGTTTGCTCTCTACATCACGTTCC
>PVJX010045106.1:0-12869 GCA_004027295.1 Dolichotis patagonum | reverse complement strand
TTTTGTTATAGCAGCTTGAGAAAACTAATACATCAATTTAAATTGAGTTATATTTAAAGTAATACTTGATTCTAACAATTTGATATCTATGAAGTATTAATATTGTCCCCAGAGACTGGCTGCTCAGCCGAGTCTGTTTGGGACTGGGAACTTCTTGGAGACCAGCATCTCAGCCTGTGATGTTTGGGACTGGGAACTTCGGGGAGACTGGCATCTTGGCCTGATTGTTTGAGACTGGCAGGCCTGCCATTCACCTGCAGGGAACATCGTGGTGACCAGCAGCTTGGCCTGTTCTGTTTGGGTCTGGTAGGCCCGCCTTTCACCCATAAGGAACCTTGCAGAGACCGGCATCTTGGCCAGGTCTGTGTGGGACTGGGAACTTTTTGGAGACTGGCAGCTTGGCCCTGGCTGTTTGGGACTGGGAACATTGCATGGACCAGTGGCAGAGGGTCTGAGGTGCTTGGGACTGCCGCTGTTGCCCCCACCCTTCTCCAAGAACATCTAGGAAGCTTGACACAGGACTGAGCTGACTGGGACCACATCTGCTGGATGTGCCCTTCCACCAGGAACATTAAACTACAGTGAACTACCATGCTGGCTTGATGAGAGGTTCAGGAACCCCTCACCCAAACAGAAGCCCTCATCAGGCTTCAGTCAGTGTGGCACAGTAGGAGGAATTCAGGAGACTGGATCTCCTCTTCACTGTGGTACCCGGCAATTTGACAAACATCAACCACACAGTAGAACCCTGAAACACACATTGCAGAAAGTTGTGTCTGTTGGAATAGAAAGACCAGAAATTCACCCAAAAGGTGAAAATGACTAAACAAAAAGGCAAAACGGAATCCCGAACATCTAGTCCATCAGGAGCAAGTGCAGGTGGCAATGAAATAAAGGACCCCAAAATTAATGCACCAGAAATCTCTGAAAAGATAGAAAATGAAGTAAAGAAACAAATCCATGAGGCTATGGAGGAAATCAAATTAGAAATAATGTCTTATGTAAAGACAAAAGTAACAACCTTAGTAAATGAGCTGCTCAACATAGAGAAGAAATAGATAAGAAACTACAGGAGCATGGGAAATTGATTGAAACTTTGAATGAACAATGCAGAAGACAAGCAGAATCTATGAAACAAATTGAAAGAGATATGCATGAAACAAAAAATTGCACTTGAAGACTGTGAAGCTGTTTAAATGAAGCTGAGGATAGAATTTCTGAACTTGAGGACAGGATTGCACATAGCAATCTTGAAAGGGTAGAACTTATGAAAACAACAAAGCAGCATGAAATGACAATAAAACAGCTGCAAAATGATGCCAGGAGTAACAATGTTAGAGTAATAGGCATTAGTGAGGAGGTAGGAGACAATGCAAAGGATATACCTAAGCTGTTCACAGAAATAATGGCATAAAATTTCCCAAATATGGGGGGAAAATTGGATCTACAAAAAAGTGAGGCATATAGAACGCCACACAGTCATAACCAACATAACCCTACACCCAGACCTATAATTATTAAGATCTAAGACATACAGCATAAAAAAAGAATACTAAAAGCTGTTAGAGAAAATACACAACTCACCTATCAAGGAAAGCCTATTAGAATCACAGCAGACTTCTCAGCACAAACCTTCAGGTTAAGACGAGCTTGCAATGAAGTATTTCAAGCCCTAAAAGAAAACAACTTTCAACCCAGACTGACATACACTGCAAAACTGTCTCTCAAATTTAATGGAGAAACAAGATACTTCCATGACAAAGAACAACTAAAGAAATTCATATCCACCAAACCAACCTTAGAAAGAGTGCTGAAGGACATCCTAGATAGAGATGAAAATGAACACAATCTCCAGAGCAGCAACAGAAAGAAATCACCAGGCTGGACAAGAAAGTAAATAAGGGAGAAAGGCAGGAAACTAACAACAGTAACACAACATGGTAAAGTCAAGCCAATACATATCAGTGATATCTATAAATGTAAATGGGCCCAATTCACATATCAAAAGAAACAGATTGGCAGAATGGATCAAGAAACAGGATGCCACAATATGCTGTATACAAGAAATGCATCTGACTCAAAAAGAAACTCATAGATTAAAAGTCAAAGAATGGAAAACAGTATTCCATGCAATAGGAACCCAGAAAAAAGCAGGGGCAACTATTCTATTTGCAGACAATCTGAACTTCAAAGCTAAAATGATTAAAGAAGACAAAGAAGGTCACTATATACTTGTAAGTGGAAAAATTCAAGAGGAAGAACTAACAATTATAAATATATATGTACCAAACACAGGAGCACTCAACTACATAAGACAGATACTAAATGACATGAAAAACCAAATACACAATAACACAATTATTACAGGTGACCTTAACAGCCCACTGTCACAAAGAGATAGATCAACTAGGCAAAAAATCACCAAAGAAATAATAGAACTGAATCATACCTGTGAGCAATTGGACTTAGTAGATGTTTACAGAGTGTTCCACCCAACCACATCAGAACCACTTCTTCTCCACTGCCCATGGGACATTCTCCAAAATAGACCATATATTATCCCATAAAGCATTTTTAAGTAAATGCAAAAGTATTGAGATTGTCCCATGCATACTATCTGACTATAGTGCACTGAAATTGGAAATTAATGCTAAAAGAAACTGCAAAACTGGCATAAATACATGGAAATTAAATAACAACCTTTTGAACAACCAGTGGGCTACTGCGGATATTAAAGAAGAAATAAAGCAATACCTACAATTCAATGAAAATGTGGAAAAAACCTATTGTAATCTGTGGGATGCAATGAAAGAGGTCTTAAGAGGGAAATATATAGCAATAAACTGTCATATCAAGAAAACAGAATGAGCACAAATAGACAATCTAATGCTGCATGTCAAGCTTCTAGAAAAAGAAGAGCAAGTTAAATGTAAAGCTCATAGAAGAGAGGAAATTGTAAAGATTAGAGCAGAAGTCAATGCAATTGAAACTAAAAAAATACAAAGAATTAATGAATCAAGAAGCTGTTTTTTTGAGAAAATAAACAAAATTGACAAACCTCTAGCTAAGCTTATAAAGAAAAAGAAAGAAAAAACCCAAATTCACGCAATAAGGACCGAAAAGTGAGAAATTACTACAGATCCCATGGAAATTCAAAAGATCATAAACACCTACTTTGAAAATCTCTACTCACATAGAGAAGAAAACACAGAGGAAATGGACAGATTTCTAGAAACCTATGAACTACCAAAGCTCAACCAAGAAGATATAGTAATTTTGAATAACCCAATATCAGCTATTGAAATTGAAAATGTAATAAAAAATTTACCAACAAAGAAAAGCCCAGGTCCTGATGGATTCACACCTGAAGTCTATAAGAAATTTAGAGAAGACTTGATGCCAATACTCCTTAAACTCTTCAATGAAATTGAAAACAAAGCAATCCTCCCTAATTCATTCCTGGAGGCAAGTATTACTCTGATACCAAAACCAGAGAAAGACCCAACCAAATAGGCCAATTGCACTAATGAACATAGATGCAAAGATTCTCAATAAAATACTAGCAAATAGAATTCAGCAAATCATCAAGAAGATTATACATCATGATCAAGTGGGGGTTCATTCCAGGAATGCAGGAATGGTTTAATATATGCAAATCAATAAATGTAATTTACCACATCACCAGAGCCAAAAACAAAAACCACATGGTCATCTCAATAGATGCAGAAAAAGCTTTTGATAAGGTCCAACACATGTTCATGATAAAAACCCTTCAGAAACTCAGAATACACGGTGTCTACCTCAACCTTATAAAGGCCATGTATGACAAACCAGCAGCCAATATTATACTAAATGGACAAAAACTGAGAGCTTTCACTTTAAAATCAGGAACAAGACAAGTATGTCCACTATCACCACTCCTATTCAATATAGTTCTAGAAACACTAGCCAGGGCAATCACACAAGAGAAGGAAATAAAATGAATAAAGATAAGAAAAGAAGAAATTAAATTATCACTATTTTTCAGATGACATGATACTCTATATAGAAGACCAAAAAAATTCCATTAAAAAACAAATTCAGCAGTGTAGCTGGCTACAAAGTCAATGCTCAAAAATCAATATCATTCCTCTACACAAACAAGAACCTCACCGAGAGAGAAATTATGGAAATATCACCCTTCACAATAACATCTTAAAAAATGAAGTACTTAGGAATCAACCTAACTAAACATGTAAAAGACCTATATACTGAAAATTATACTACACTGAAACAAGGAGATTGAAGAGGATACTAGAAAATGGAAAGATGTTCCATGCTCTTGGCTAGGAAGAACCAACATTGTGAAAATGGCCATACTCCCCAAACTGTTATACAGATTTAATGCAATCCCAATCAAAATACAATTGACATACCACACAGATCTAGAGAAAACACTCCTAAAATTCATTTGGAACCAGAAGCAACCTAGAATAGCAAAGGCAATTCTGGGCAATAAAGGCAAGGCAGGAGGAATCTCAATTCCTGACTTGAAACTGTACTACAAAGCCACAGTGATAAAATCAACATGGTACTGGCAAAGAAATAGACCTTGGGATCAATGGAACAGATTAAAAGATACAAATATAGGTACAAAGACACTCAGCCACCTGATATTTGACAAAGGGGATAAACATGTTCACTGGAAGAAGGAAAGCCTCTTTAATAAATGGTGTTGGAAAAATTGGCTCTTCACATGCAGAAGACTGATAGATCCATGTCTATCACCATGCACAAAACTAAAGTCTAAATGAATCAAAGACCTAAATATTATAACAGAAACACTAAATCTACTAGAAGATAAGGTAGGTAGAAATATTGGAGACATAGGTGTAGGCAGACAAATCATGAACAAAACACAAACTGCACAGGAAACACTTCAGAGAATCAACAACTGGGATCTCATATTATTGAAAAGTTTCTGCACTTCAAAAGAAATCACCAACAGAGTGAAAAGGAAACCCACAGAATGGGAAAGAATTTTAACCAGCAACCCTTCAGACAAAGGACTTATATCAAGAACATATAAAGAATTGAAAAACATCAACCCCCCCCCATATTCAAAGACCCTGTCCAAAAATGGGCAGCTGAGATGAACACACAGTTCTCAGATGAAGATATATAAATGGCAAACAAAACATTAAGAAATGTTCACCATCACTGGTCATTTGAAAGATGTAAATTAAAACAACATTGAGATATCATCTCACACTGGAAAGAATAGCTGCCATCAAGAAATCAAATGATAACAAATGTTGGTGAGGCTACGGGGAAAAAGGAACACTGCTTCACTGTTGGTGGCAGTGAATACTGGTGCAACCACTATGGAAATCAATGTGGAGAATTCTCAGAAGACTAGGAGTGGAAGCTCCATTCAACCCAGCTATTCCCCTACTGGGTATTTTCCCAGGAGAACTGAAAAGTTCATATCACAGTGATATATGTGCACCTATGTTTATAGCAGCCCAATTTGTGATAGCTAAATCTTGGAAACAACCAAGATGCCCATCAACTGCAGAGTGGATGAAAAAGATGTGGTATTTTTATACAATAGAATATTACTCAGCTATAAAAAAGGATGATCTTGAGGCCTTCATAGGGAAATGGGGACAACTTGAGACTATCCTCATTAGTGAAATAATAAGAATCATATTTATAAATATCACATTGTTTCTCTAGTGTAAAATGTAGTAAAAACTGTAGGAGTAATAAAGCCCAAAATGCACAATTGGTGCTGTAAAAAAGAGAGCAAAAGAAAGTGCTCTAAAGGATAAACTGCATGTGTGTTTAAGTGTGTAAGACAGATGACCATATTACTGTTCTTGTTAGAATGTTGAGCAGAACCGTTAACATGCTCATTGTTTGAATGTGTACTTTGTATGTTTTAACTTTGTAGCTTGAACAACTATTTCCAATGATGACAGTATGTAACTTATCAAGTAGTGATTTCTTAGTATTTTTGTTTTTGTTTTTTTTTTGTTGTGGTTGTTGTTCTTTTTTTTTCTTTCTCCTTCAGAATTCTGTATTGTTGCTACCCTCTTTCTGTCTTGTTTGTTTTTTTCCTTCTTCTTCTCTTTAAATAAAAAATATTTTTTAAAAATAAAGTATTAATATTAATTTATGAGGTTAATAATCCCTTCTTCCTTAACAATAAATCCCTATCCTCCTTCTTTTTCTTTATTTTTATTTTGAAGAGTATAAAACAAAACAGAACAAAGCAGATTAGAAAAAAACAATATAAGTGACAGATTTCAAAGGAAGACAACAAGAAATCTACAGTAGCTACCATAATGTCTCTTGTTTTCTTCTAAATAGTTGTCTATATCTTCACACACAATGAATTCATACATAACAAAATAGTATAAAAGTGTTCAGAAGAGAGTGATGAAGGCATTATAGGCTTTCAAAACCAGACAATATGAAAAAACACAATGGCTGCCATAATGTCTCTATTTCTTTTCAAAATAGCTGTAATACCTTCATGTATGTTGAATTTAAACAATACAAAACAGAGTAAAACCACTCTGAACAAAGAATAAAAAGCATTACTGGATTTCACAGCATGATGATATGGAATCAGCATTGAATACCATAATGTCTCTTTTTCTTCAAAGTAGCTGTTCATTTCATCACACATAATGTAATCAATTCTTGTAAACTGTTTAAGAAAAGTTCTAGGCATGTGTAAGTCTCTACATGTATATCTATCCTTTCATTTCTTACACTAGGGAGACATTACGGTATATAAACATGTGAGTTTGATTTATTTCACTTATGAGTATGGTACCAAGTTGTGTCCATTTATTTATAAATATCTCAATGTGATCACTCTTTGTAGCTGAGTAGTACTCCATTGTATAAAAATACCACATAATTTTAACCATTCCTCAGTTGATGGGCTTTTAGGTTGTTTCCAAGATGTGGCTATTACAAATTGTGCTGCTATAAACATGGGTGAACATATATCACTGTGATACAATATTTTCAGTTCTTCTGGGAATATGCCTAGAAGCGGAATAGCTGGGTCAAATGGGACTTCCAAACTCAGCTTTATAAGGAACTTCCTGACTCACCTTGACAGTGATTACACCAGTCTATACTCCAACCAACAGTGCAGAAGACTTCTTTTTACCCCATAGCCTCTCCAGCATTTGTTGATGGTAGTTTTCTTTATCCTGGCCATTCTTTCTGGAGTGAGATGGAATCTCTGTGTGGTTTTAATTTGCATTTCTCAAATGTCCAATGATGTTGAAAATTTTTTCATGCATTTATTTGCCATTTGCATTTTTATCTGAGAACTGTGTATTCATCTCATATGCACATTTTTGGATTGGGTCTTTGAATTTCAGAAGTCTGAGTTTTTAAAAATCTTTATATGTTCTAGATAGAAGTCCTTTGTCTAAGGGACAGTTGACTAAGATTTTTTCAAAATTCATGGGTTTCATTTTTACTCTGTTGGAGATTTCTTTTGATATGAAAAACTTTTTAATAAGACAAGATCTCAGTTATTGATTTTGGGAAGTATTTCCCGTGTGGTTTGATTTTTGTTCATGAATTCCCTGCCTACCACTATGTCTTCAAGATTTCTGCCTACTTTGTCTTCCAGTAACTTTAGTGTTTCTGTTTTAATATGTAGATCTTTGATCCATTTTGACTTTAGTACATGGTAATAGACATGGGTCTAGTTTTAGTTTTTGGCACATGGAGAGCCAGTTTTTCCAGCACCACTTATTAAAGAGGCTATCTTTCTTCCAGTGAAAATGTTTGGCCCCTTTATCAATGATAAGGGGGCTGAGTGTGTTTGTAGTTGTAGTTGTATCTTCCAATATATTCCATTGATCTTCAGGTCTGTTTCTATTCAAGTACCATGCTGATTTTATTACAGTAGGTTTGTAGTATAACTTCAAGTGAGGGATTGTGATGCCTCCTGCCTTATCTTCATTGCTCAGAATTGCCTTTGCTATTCTAGGTCTTTTTTTGTGTCTTTTTGAGACAAGGTCTCTCTATGCAGTTCAGGCTGGCCTTGAGCTCACTTAGTAGCCTAGGCTGATCTTGAACTCACAATGATCCTCCTGCCTCAGCCTCCTATTCTAGGTCTTTTCTGGTTCCATTTTTTTTTTTTTTTGGTACCAGGGATCGAACTCATTACCTTGAACTTACCAAGCAAGCACTTGAACTGCCATGCTAAATCCTCCTCCTAAAACTTATCTTTCCTTCTAAATAAATACTGTGCTAGTGATATATACAATAAAAATACCTCAGCTCAGCTCTCTATAAGCAAGAATGAAAACATTCTGCACATTTAGTTTTAGAAAGGCTATCATATATTATAAAATAAAAATACTATTTCTTCCACTTTTTAGTATGGATGCAGTTAACTTCAATCTGTGTAAGGGACTTTGAGCCCTCCTGCAGCCGAAGACCCTTTAGTCTGACAGAAGCCTGAGTCTAGGTGTTGTTGCCATTCTCGAGACTCTTTGCAGATGCTCTGGGATTTAGGAAAGTCCAGTTAGAGCTGGAAGAGGCTTTACAAATCCAGAAATGGCTTTCTTCCTCTGCCTTCTTTTTGGGAGCCACTGAGCTAGTGATCATTCACACGTGCAGAGTCCAAAATACAAAGCATCTGGAAGAATGTCCCCAAGGGCATGGAGCACCTAAGGAACGCCATGAGGGCATGGGGCCCTGGAGGCCAGCAGGCGTTCCATCCCTGATAACGACGGATGTGAGAAGAAGCCAGTTAAGTGAGGGGGCACCATATGATAAATGTATAAAATGCACTGCGGTGGTTGAGCAGTCTCTGCCTCCCATCTGCAGGAAAGGCTCCACTTCATCCCAGCTGTCTCTGTCTTTATTTTCTTCACCTCCTCATCATTTTTCCCCCAGGAACTTAGAGAGCTCTCCTGGCCAGGCCATCTCATTTTCACCGATTTCTTCCTCCAAGGCCATCAGTACCAAACTAACTTCTTTAATGAGGTGTGATGGGAATAAGAATGAATGGTAAATAGGAATACTGATTTATGATTTTGCCAAACTATTTATAAGGATATTTCAAGGGCAATCTGTCAGCATCCCTTTTGTTGTTTCTTTCCTTCTAAACTTGTATGCATTTCTTCACCTACAGTGAGGCAAGCATTATTCAATCCTTTTCCTACCCGAATCAGTAATTCTTGACTCTTTTTGTTTTGCTAGGAAAATTTAAGATGTAACAGATGTTCATTGTGCACTCACTAATTGGCAAGCCCTGATCTCTGTGCTATGTAGAAATGCTGTCCTTGGTCCTAGAAGAGAGGACCTCCATGCTCCTTGCATGGAGTAGGTAATGAGGCTAAGAGCACTTGGCTTCACTGCCTGTGGCCACGTCAGCAAGCATGTGGAACTTTGGAGCACAGCTAGTCATTGCTGCATCTCCACAGGTCTGTGCACTGCTCCTCCCTGTTCGTAGCTTCTCACCCTGTTTGCCCTCAACTTCTGTAACTCAACTACTGACCTCCACCTGTTATAAAACCTTTTCCTGTTAACCTAAAACCTCCCAATGCTTTAAATTTCAGGACATAAGTGTCATTAGCAGGAATAAATACTTTACATGTTGATTAATTCCAAGTTACATATAAAGTTATTTCTGACAGAATTTCCCCCACTCCACTCCATGAAAATCTGGTAGTAACCTTTGGGTGAATGGTTAAAGAAACTTGGAGCATGGATTAGTTGAAACAGTAAGTGCTATCAATAATACTTACATTACAATACTAGTTAATATGTACTGTAGGCAATAAATCTACAGCAAAATAAAAACTAGAACTCAGAGAAATCAGTCTCCAAATGGAAACATTGAAAACATATACCTTAAAATGTAAAGATTGTCTTTGAGTATTGGAACCATGGTGATATTTTTCTATGTATTGTAATTTTGAGTGGTTTTTAAATTTTCCATGACAATCACTAAATACTTCAATAACAGAAGAGTACATACGAAGTACACATATGTGTGTAGCACATATGAAGAGACAAAACACGAATCTTCAGTCAGTGAACATTGTTGTGGTTTCAGACAAAATTAGTTCCTCTTTAAGAGGATTATATTTACTACTATTCCCATGTACCATGTTATCAATTTCATTTATATTTTTTTCATGAAAAATAGGCTACATTAGCTTTTCTAAATGAAGATCAAGAGTTCCTAGACACTGAGGCAGGAGGATCACAAGTTCCCTTCTATTGCATCAGAGATTATTGTATATATCACTATGCTGTATTTTGAAGTACACTAATAGTATTATTCCTAAAATATCTATTGTTATTTAACTGTGCTTATCAGATTCATAGATTTTCACCAGATAATATTGTATCTAGCTCCTTTTTTAGCCTCATGCAACCAGACATGTGCTTGCTTTATGGTGGAAGTGCAGAACTGCATCACTATTAGCGAGAGGTTTTGAGTTCTTAATACATTCTTATGTTCAGGTTGCATCTGTACAGAGGTAGTAGGCATGATCTTGACTCTCAAATAGATTTTAGATTAGTTCCAGGATAAAGTAGTTTCATGGTATTATCAATGATGGTAACAAGGACGAGCAGTAAACGCTGTCTTCTTCCATGTATAGCACTGCTAAGTCGCAGTTAATGAACTAGAGGTACCTTTGATGTGTGACAGGAAGGGCAGAAGGGGCTGCTTCCACGGAGAGGAAAGTAAAGATGGGAGGCTCCATCACAAGAAGTGACAAGACAGCACGAGTGAGAGAGTGGGAAAATCTAGGAATCATACGATTATACTTCCAGAACTGAAGCACGGATTTCAATGCTCGCTGTAATATATCTCAGAACGATGGTAGAAGACACATATACTTGTAGATGTGGCTCCTGTGAAGGAGTGCAAGTGTGAGGAAACAAGCCTCTTCACAAATTTTATTGGAACTTCGTATGACACAAGTTGCCAAGGTAATTACTCTTATCTATTCTTTTAGAAATGATCAGGGTGAGGTTCTGAGAAGTTACATGATTTATAAATGGCAGAATGTAGAATATGAGGTAGAAATTAAAATCCAGGATACTTTACCCCTGATCACAGACTCCTTCAATTACCTGAGAATCCTGTTGATTTCAAAATTATAGGTTGGCCTACAACAATGACTTAGACCTCTTTACCAATAGTAATTTTTGTAGGACTACTGCATATTCTACATAACCAAATGAAATAATTCATGAATATAGGGAATCTTCAAACTTCCTCATCATCTTTTGTAACTATAAAGTAGTAGGCCCCTACTTCAAAATTTATCAAAAGTATCCAAGAATCTGTTTTAATGATAACATATATATTGGAACACACATCATTATTGCACATTGTGACAAGGAATTTTGTGTTAAACCTTCCAAATTATTAACATCTTTCTTGCAAAGAAAGCCAATACAGTACCACTGGGCCTATAAAAATCAGAAGTGATGAGTCTGTAAACTTCCATTTTAAGCACATTAAAGTATAAAAAATCATCAGCAAATTTTACATAACACTAATTTGCTACATATAAGCCTAAATTCTTGTTAGAAAAGCTTCTGTTATTTATTTTTAGATCAAGAAAATACAAAATCAAGAAAGTTAAAAATATTCTCTTTTCATTAGCATGGCAAAAATGACTTTTTTTTTTTTGTATCAGGGATCGAAGTCACAGCCTGTCGCTTGCCAGGCAGGAGCTTATGTCACTGAGCTAAATCCTTGGCAAAATGACATTTTTATAGCTGTGCTCTGCTTGTTTTTTCAGACCTTCCACAATAATGGTCACCAGGTGGTATATGTGACATCTACAAGACTAGTTCTAACATACATGTTTGTAAGTAGGTGAACAGCAACACTGAATCTCATTGGTAGTTGTTTCATCATTTTTTAGAGCATGCTAAACACTAAAAATGCATGAAATGGGGGCTGAAGATATCACAAATTGTTTTAATCAAAACAGCACAAGTTGTTTTGTTTTGTTTTGTTTTCAGTAAACGAAGCACGAATACTGACTCAAGATTCCTTATCAGACTGAGACTTACCCAGGCAGAGGATCAACGTAGAGCGACAGTAATTACTGACGCCGCTGGGAACAGAAACAAGAAGAATACTAACAGAACTAATAGGAACACCTTACTCTCCATGCTTAGATATTCTAGGCTCCAAACTAAGCCTATTGCATCACTTATTTTATTTAAAGCTAACAAAACAGGATGTAATAGCAAAAATATTTACTATAAAATGATCACTGCGTGCTAGAAACTTTACAAGATCACCTCATTTAAATCCTAAAAAAAACCCCCTCTTCAGTTCTGGAAGGACATGGGCCTGCATTAATGCTAGGAAGAGGGAACAGAGATATTACTGGGGACCACCTGAGCATTGAAGCAGCTTTGACCCGTATGAGGAAGGGGACTGGCTGACAGAGTGTGCCTCGAGATTCATGGAAATGAGACACATTTATTTGGAGTAGGCAGAATAGTTTATACTCACACTGAGTATGAAGTGACAACAGAATCTTAAGAATGTTCCAATCTGATGTAATGAGACCATTCTATTTCCAGATGGTATCAACAGCAGCATGTGTCTTGCTAGGGACTTTGAAGTCAGTGGAATATGATCTGTTCTCCCTCCGTGTGGCCATTTGGGCTCAGAAGGTTTTCATTCTCATTAACTAGTTAGCTTGCTGTGATTTATTCACTAGTTAAACGAGGGGCTTATTTTAATTGGGTGTATATTGGTATATAATTTGCCCAAAGTTATTTAGGTAACAAATGGCAGAGGAAGATTTCTATCTCAGCCCACTGGCTGTCACTCTTCGTTTATAACAGTTGCTCCA
>PVJX010045105.1:0-12875 GCA_004027295.1 Dolichotis patagonum | reverse complement strand
TTTCACTCCCCTTCCCTTTCCTTCCTTTCCTTCCCCTTCCCTTCTCGTCCCTTCCTTTCCCTTCCTCTTGCTCTCGCTGTTTCTGGTACTGAAGATTGAAAGCAGGGCCTTCACTCTGAACTTCACCCACAGTCCATTTGTTTTCTTTTGGTTTGGTTTTTATTTGTTTTAACACAGAGGCGTGCTAACTTGCCCAGGCTGGGATTAAATTTGTGATCTTTCTGCCTCAGGCTTTCAAAGTACTATAAGTTACTATGAGTTGAAGAAATGAGACACCAAGCCCTAACCATTCATGAGTGTAGAATTGTATCAGAACTCATGTTCCAAGTTGTGAAGTCCACTGTTCTTTGTTCTATGCTGCCCTTTACAAGTACAGTGAGATTCTCCTGCCCACCGGATATTTACAACATTTGCACTCTCTAAAGTTTCCTATCCATGGCTACAGTGAATTCAGCCTGCTATCACTCAGCAATATTCATGCTGCCCTCCATGCTGCTTCCAAGATTGATCAATTAAAAACCTCCCATGTGAGGCCTTTACTTTGTTTCCCAATTTGCTAGCTAAATAGTCATAACAAACTTTTATTGGGGCAAGGGAAGGCAATGAAAAAAAATTAAGAAAACTTATGCACATGTACCAACTCTCCATGATGAATGTAAGTATTCTCTACTGAAAACGTGCTAATAAAAATAAATAAAGCAAGGAAACCGGTGAGATCCTGGGCTTTGGTAGCTTAACACCTACCACTACCCGTGTAGAAAATCAACTGGGGTAGGAGCACATCCTGGAAGGGAAAAACTAGTCAGTTGTTGAGGAAGTTCTGCAGCTTCAGCCTGCATGTAGAAGAAAGTTAGAGACATTCCTTGCCAGGACATCAAAGCACAGCCTTCAGAAGGTATGAAGAAACAGCAGGATGGACTATCCTGATGGCCTTTAATCTATGCTCAAAGATTTCAGTTCCTAAGCACGTTACTTTTAGTCCCCTGAATACTACCTTTTCCTAAGAAAACTGTGGAAAATGCCAAAATATTCAAGTGAACTCCTCCTCTAAAACATTTTTCATGCAGAAGAATAAGTATACACCAATAAAGCAAATTACAATTTTAGGACCGTGCTAACAATAGTCAGTAACTGAAAAATGAACCAAAAGTTTGTTTTTGCATTTATCAGGGCTTACAATAATATCCATGCTTCAAGACTTCGTTTTCATGCATCCAACATGTCTTAGACAGAAAGAAGAATCTATTTGGAGCACTATACATTTTTATATTATAAAAGAGAAAAAGTGGCTGTTGTAGTAACTAAGCTTAGCAAAATTACCTGTACTTAGTATTCCAGAAGAATTTTGAGGAAATTACAAGGTACTTTTGAAGCCATGCTTGAAATATATTTCCATCTAATTAGATATACTTTCAGTATGGAGAAAGAGGGCAAGTCATTGATATATAGACATCGAATTCAGACTCCAAAACCTGCTATGGCTACTCTGAGTAAACAATCATAGGATATGCATCTCTCCTGTTACTTCAAGAGGAAATGATTAAAACATAAAGCATGCATGCATAAGCCGAACAGTAACTCGAGCCCTACTTTACTTCAAAGATTTAAATGCATAAATTAATATAAAAATAAAGAATTGAAAATGTAATATATAAAGTTAAGGTCAGAATATTTATGTTTATAGTAGCAAGGTTTCATATACAGTGACCTTAGTAAAATTTACAACATAACTTTATTTTTAATTTATTTTTAATTTTTTATGTTAAATATAATAAAATCCAACAAAACAAAACAGAACAAAGCCAGTCAAAATAAAGCAGCAAAATTGGTACAGAACTTCAAGGCAGGATACTAGGAAAACAACAATGGCTGTGTCCATTTCATCAGGTATAGCAAAATCAAACTATTATTTTAAAGAGAAAAAAAGCAAAGCCAATAAAAAAGTGATCAAACAAAGAAAAAACAGCAACAACAAAAGCCAAACAACAGCAACATTAACAACAATGACAAAAACAATGGCTATATAGGTTTTCAAAACAAGATAATAAGAATTTAACAATGGTTGTTATAATGCATACTGTTATCTTCAAAATAGTTACTCAGGTTACAAGATACAGGCATGAAAAATTGACCAAACAATAAAATTTCCCTTTGAGCTGTTTCTTTCCCTTTCACTATATCTATTGTAACTTTTGGATCTTATTTACTTTCAGTTTCTTATACCACTGAGACCATACAGTGTTTACACGTGAGTCTGATTTATTTCACTTAAGAGTATGTTCTCTAGTTGCATCTATTTACCTAAAAAGCCTCCAGTTTATCCTTCTTTATAGCTGAGTAGTACTACATTGTATAAAAATATCACATCTTTTTTATCCAATTACCCAATTGACAGGGTTGCTTCCAATATCTGGCTATTACAAATTATGCAGCTATATACATGGGTGCACATACAGAGCTGTGATATGATGTTTCTAATTCCTCTGGGAAAATACCCAGAAGGGGAATAGCTGGGATGAATGGACTCTCTAATCCTAGTATTTTGAGGGGTATTTATACTGATATCCACGGCGATCACACCAGTCTGCACCCCCACCAACAATGTACAAGGATTCCTCTGTCCCCACAAGCCAGCCTACATTTGTTATTGATTGATTTCTTGATGGGAGCCATTTTTTCCGGAGTGAGATGGAATCTCAGTGTTGTATTTATTTGCATTTCTCAATGAATGATGTTGAACATTTTTTTCGTATATTTATTTGCCATTTGTATTGCTTCATCTGAGAAGTGCATATTCATCTCAAGTGCCCATTTTTGGATTGGGTCTTTGAATTTGGGGGCCCTGATTTTTTTTCAAATTTATATATGTTCTAAATAGAAGTCCTTTGTCAGAGTAACAGTTGGCAAAAATCTTTTCCCAACTCATGAGTTTTCTTTTCACTATGTTGGAGTTTTCTTTGAATGTGCAAAAACTTTTTAGTAAGATGAAATCCCATTTGTTGATTCTTTAAACTTCTGCCCTTGCAGTTCTGTTTTTGTTCATGAAATCTCGGTCTACCCCTATTTCCTCAAGATTTCAACCTACTCTGTCTTGCAGTAAATTTAGTGTTTCTGTCTTAATATTTAGATCTTTGATCCATTTTGATTTTAGTTTAGTGTACAGTGGCAGGCATGGATCTAGTTTAAGTCTTTGACATGTGGAAAGCCAGTTTCTTCAGCACCACTTATTAAAGAGGCTGTATTTCTTCCAGTGAACATGTTTGGTTCCTTGTCAGAGATAAGGTGGCTGAGTGTATTTGTAGTTGTGTCGATATTTTGTGTTCTGTTTCAATGGTCTCAGGTCTGGTTTTTTTTTTTTTTTTGCCAGTGCCATGCTGATATTATTATAGCAGCTTTGTAGTATAATTTCAGCTCAGGGATTGTGATGCCTCCTGCATTGTCTTTGTTGTCCACGGATCACCTTTGCTGTTCTAGATCTCTTCTGGTTCCAGATGAATTTTTGGAATATTTTTTCTAGATCTGTGAGGTATGCTAAAGGTATTTTGAACAAGACTGAATTAAATCTGTATAACAGTTTTGGGATTATGGCCATTTTCTCAATGTTGGTTTTTGCGTCCATGAACAAGGAATATATTTCTATTTTCTGATATCCTCTTTAATCTCTTTTATCAGAGTACTGTAATTTTCAATGTAAAAATATTTTATTTCCTTTGTCTAATTCCCAAATATTACACTTTTTTTTGTGTTATTATGAAGGGTGTGGTTTCTCTAATTTGTCTCTCAGTGAGGTTTTTTCTTGTTTTGGGGTGTTTTTTGTTGTTGTTGTTGTTGTTGTTGTTGTTGTTTTGTGGTACCGGGGATCGAACTCACGATCTCATGCTTGCCTGGCAGGCGCTTGTGCGAATGAGCTAAATCCCTGGCCCTAGTGAGTTTGTTGTTTGTGTACAGAAATGTTATTGATTTTTGAGTGTTGATTTTTGTACCCAGCTACACCACTGAATTTCCTTATTAAGTCTAGAAGACTTTTGTTGGAGTTTTGGGGGTCGTCTATATAGAGTATCATGTTATCTGTGAATAATGGTAAATTTTCTTCTTCTTTTCCTATCTTTATTACTTTTATTTCTCTTTCTCTTATCTAATTGCTCTGGTTAATGTTTCCAGAAATATATTGAATAGGAGTGGTGCCTTGTTCGTGATTTTAGAGTGAAAGCTTTCAGTTTTTGTCTGCTTAGTATGATGTTGGCTGCTGATTTGTCATAAATGGCTTTTATAAAATTGAAGTAAAGACCATCTGTTCTGATTCTCTCTAGGGTTTTTACCATGAATAAGTGTTGGATTTATCCAAAGTTTTTTCTGCATCTAGTGAGATGATGATGTGAATTTTGTCTTTGGTTCTGCTAATATGGCATATTACATTTATTGATTTGTATATGCTGAACCATCCTTGCATTCTTGATATGAATCTCACTGGGTCATGGTGTACAGTCTTCCTGATGATGGCTGCATTTTGTTTGCTAGTATTTTATTGAGGATCTTTGCATCTATGTTCATTAGGCAGATAGGCCTGTAGTTCTCTTTTTTGGTTGGATCTTTCTCTGGTTTTGGTATCAGGGTAGTACTTGCCTGTAGAAATGATCTAGAGAGAACTGCTTCCCTTTCAATTTCATTAAAGAGTTTGAATATTGGTGTTAAATCTTCTCTAAATTTCTTGTTGAATTCAGGTGTGTAGCTAGCCAAGATGTACTCACAAAGTATGGCACCGGGACCTTGCACTGCGCTGGGCAGAGTTGTGAATCCCTGGGCCCCACATGGCTACCTGGGGTGCACTCTCAAAGTATGGTGTTGGGATCTTTCATTGGGCTGGGCAGAGCTTATAATCTCCAGGATCCACTTGGCTAGCCGGGGTGCATCTCCAAAGTCACAACATAACTTTTAAAAAGGCAATGACAAAATGGTATTGTGGATTCCAAATATGGTCCCAGTAAGGTAACTGCTGTGTTCACCCACTGTGAAGGGTCTGACCTAACCCACCCTTTAATTTGGGGCTTGGCTAATAGAATGGGGCAGAAAAGCCACTATGTAACTTTGAAATCTAGAATTTAAGAGGCCGTTTGTATTTTTATTTGCTCTCTTGTGCTTCTAACATCATCACAGGAAGGTATGTCTAGAATAACCCATGGGTCCCAGCAGGATGAGAATCACATGGAACACATCCAGCCTGCAGGCACACACGTAAACCCAGCCCAGATCCAATTAACAATATCTTATATCAGCTGAACTTTATGTCCATGAGAAATGTCTGTCATCGCATGCCATTAAATTAAAGGTAGTTTGTTACACATTCAGAGCTAACTAATATAACTAAACATTTATGTACTTCATCATCTAATAACAGCATTTTTTCCTTAGTATGGTCTGTTTATTTATTCAGTTTTAAATATCAAACTGAATTATCTTCTTAAATGCATTATTAACATCCCAATTCATATGAGGTTTTCCAGGGTTCTTAACTCAGTCCTGACCATGCAGATTTAAAACTATCTTATAATCATAAGCGGCTATTATCAGAATATTTGCTGACATACAATACTTATTTGTATTGTTGATATGAGTCATGGAAGAAAGGGGAAAATAAGGTGGCATAAACTCATGAAAAAAGAGGAATTCAGAGCATTAAAGTTAGAAAATTTCCAGAAAGAGAAGTATCTGCAAATTGAAATCTCCTCAAATAATCAATTTTTTAAATTTTTATTTATTCATTTATTTTGGTATTGGAAATTGAACTCAGGACTTTGTACTAGCCAGGCAGGCACTTATGCTGCTAAGTTATATGTGTATATAGAATTGGTAAACAGCAAGGAAGGATGTCTACTCTCATCATTCAGCATGAAACCTGGCTGCGGACAGCAATTCACTATGACACCCACAGAAATCACTCTAACAACCAGATCCCATAAGATACAGAAGACCCTAATTGCACTTAATGAGCTTCTTTTTTTGCTTTCAGAAGCTGATTAATTTACAATAAAATATTGCTAAATGAACTAGAAAAATCACACTATCAAAAACTGATCCATACAAAGGTTCTTAGTTTTAGCTACACATCAAAATCCCTTTGAGAGATTTAAAAAACCCCGACACTCAGGTCATATTCCAGATCAATTACATCATAATTACTGGAAATGGAATGCAGGTATTTTCAAAGTTCCTCATGAGATTCTAAAATGTAACCATCATTAAGAAGTACTTTGCCTTTGATTAGTGTGCATGCTGGAACCAAAACACAATGACCCTGCTTTTCCATTAATGCAAAGTCAAAGTAACTTTTTCTACTGCTGCTATACCCTAGTATGATAACACACAGCATTAGGCCTTAATTTTCATTTACTGGAAACTGGCCGACTGTATGCTACAACTCTACACTGAGCTACTGAGGAGATGCAGGGAAGAGAACTGCCAATTTCACTATTATAATTCAATATTATATTTCACTTAGCTTAATTCAACCAAACTCCCTGTTTTCTCAACTTGCAAGAGTAAAAAGCAATTCAGAACAACTTAAAATAATTTTGTTTCTTGAAAATTAGTAAAAGAACACTCTTAAATCAACCAAACAGCAACCTGTAGGCAATCTTCAAGAACATAATATGGCATAATCAAACATCTCTTCTCTTGGTATTCAACAATTTGTTATGTTAAACTAATAGACAGACTCATTAAAATCTTGTGGGAAAACAAACATACGGTAGCCCACACTTACACTGCATTTTATTCGAATTAACACCTGTTGTAGAGCAATGGATTTATTATCGCACTCTATTTTTAGACATATTAATTTAAGCAGAATCGTAAGAAAATATTCACAGAAAGCAGCTTCAGTGTGAAATACCCACTACTGTCATGAACCAAAGAAGCGACTGAGTGCCTTGACCACCACAACACCTGGCCTTCTCCTCTACTCTGAACCCTGGGCTTCTAAATTTAATGGTCTTTGGAACATCACCATGTGCGTATCTAATCAGCATTTCAAGGGTCTGGGAATGTAGCACAGGGTCTGGGAATTTAGCTCAGTGGCCTAAGCACCTGCCTGGCAAGCCTGAGGTCATGAGTTCAATCCCTAGTACCACAAAAAATAATCAAGCTTATTTCCAAGTCTTCCCCTTAAGCAAGCTATTCTTCTCAGGTCTAAGAAATGGCAATATTCACCTTTGTGTAACTGGGAAAGCTCAAGGCACCCCTAACTCTTCCCATTCTTTTGCTCCATATCCATATTTTCTTCCTGAATTTCACCACTTCTCACTTGCACAGCTACCCTGGTTCTGGCCCAGTCCTCTATTATGTTGCACCTCGTTCTTTCTGTCAACTTTACAAGTAGCTTTGCTCCTTTCTCTACATCCAAAACAGATGTCTGCCTGGACCCTAAGTAAGAGATGTCAGCTGTGGTACTAAAATGCCAGCACCTCCACTAGTTCTCCATCTCATGCCAAGTCAAAGCTGGGCCTTGAAATGCTCCAATACATACTACATGCCAGCTACACTTGACTGCTGCTACTGCTTTTGAACTCCAGGCACATTCTCACCAATCCTCAGGTAACCAACTATCTGGGTTTCACCAAGGAGACTGCTGAGTTTTTTAGGATGTAGGAGTTCAGTGCTAAAATGTAGTAAATGCTGGTCACACCAAGGTGAGGTGGTCACCCTACTTTTCCCACTATGTGGAACATATTTTCTTTCAGATACCTTCAATGGCATGCTTCCACCCTTAGGTTACATTGTGTGCTTACTACCCATCTCTAAAACTGACTCTAGCATTTCCCTCATATTCCTATTTCATCTTGTTTCATTTTTTTCTCATAGTCATTAACATCAACTAAAATACTGCATATTTAATTATTTACTTGGTTTCATTTTTGCCTCCCTCCAAAAGAAAGTAATCCTATGAAGGCTGTTTTGTTTAGTTCAGTATTCTCAAAATCTAGAAAAGTGTCTGGCATACTCACTAATATCTACTAAATGACCTAATTCTCTATCCTACATAATAATAGTCCAGTGAGTATTTATAACTGAAGCTGACTATATTGTTTCCAAGTGGCAATAATGGAGAAAATACTATGTTTTATGATCTTAGAATTATAATCAAATGAAAGATTACAGAAATCTATGACACATACAAAATTTAGTGATTTGGGGAGAAAATGAACTTAAAATTTGAGTCAATAGGGATTGGATGAAAATGGAGAGTTAGTGTGACTGACAGATGCATTTGCTATTTGTCATTGTATCTGTGTGTATTATAATCCATTTACAGTGCTGAACAAGTCCACCAAGATTTTTTCTAAGCATAACATAAATCAATTATTATAATGTACATACTGACAGCATCTTAATGACACAAACAACTCACCTGAGGGTGATGGGAAATGTTTAATACATTTTATTGTTATTGAAGATTGGCACTGTATCAGATACAGTGCAGATCAAAAACCACAATCCCCTCATCTCATCCACAATTGATTTCATAAACAAGTTCAAATTATTGCAAGGATATGCTGGGGAACCTTTTCTTTCCTTCCAAATAAATAACTCATTTTAAGAGGCAAATGTTTGATTTATAAAGATAAATGTTAAAATTTTCTAACAGCTTTCTCTTTTCTCTCATTTTATGAATACTGGCTTTGATTTCCCTTTCTAGTTATATCTTGCCATTCAAAGTTTTGAAGCTTATAAAGTTCAGGGAACACAGTCAACTTGTACACTAAACTTCACTGGAAGTTCTCAAATTCCTTCAAAAAGTACATGAATTTTTGCTCTTCAAAGCCACTAACCTTCCTATCCTAGGCCCTATCCTAGGGCTTCGTGGACTTGCTCATAGTACTACAACTCAGAACACATCCTATTTGGAGACTCAGTCAAACGCTGGCACATCCCAGCCCTGAGCCCATCCAAAGTTAACACTGGCTGCTGGGAGATAAAGGATGGAGCAGTCTTAGGCGTTTTCTATTCAACATGCAAATGATTCAGTGGAGGACCTTGGTTTGGAATCCACTTGCAAACTTCCATGGAGGGTTATGTCCTGGATGGTAATACATGGTGTGGGGATGCAAGTGCCAGACCTTTCAATGGTAGGCTTTTGTTTGTTTATTTTTAAGACAAGGTCTTGCTATGCAATTCAGGTTGGGCTTGAGCTCATTTTGTAGCCCAGGTTCATCTTGAATTTGCAATGACCCTCCTGCCTCAGCCTCCAGAGTGCTGGATTACAAGTGTGTGCTACCATGCCTGTCTCAGTGGTAGTTTTAGTAGTAAAGGTTTACAAATTAGTCTTATGACTGAAATTTGTTCAAGAGGGAAAAATTTGCTCTTGGAGAAATAACAAACTAAAGGTCTAGCACCTTCAAGACTGAGCCTGAAACTCTAGACTGAAGCAAATTAATCCCAGGAGGCTTTTTGGGTACCTGTCAGCCAGATTTCTCTGAGGATTCACCAGCCCAGTGACTTTCAAGTAAGAACACTACAGAGATGCACTATTAACAACAGCCTATGTTTCAGGAAACCTTCTCATGCCCCAAAGCTTTGCCATCTTCATTCCTTACCACACTCTCACAAGGAAGGGACTATTATCTTCCTGTAACACAACTATTATCATAACTCTTACCTTCTGTCCTGGGCCAGGACAGAAAGGGTTACCTCCACAAGACCCTAAGTGAGATGAATGCAAGCTGAAACGCATTGGTTTATCAGATTCCAATACCACTACTACCATCACCAATAATATTGGTGATAAAGCTTACATTTAGTGTTGTTTATCCTGAGCCAAACTGTGTTCAATGTATCTTATGTAGATTAAGAACTCTTTTGAGCCTCAAAACAATTGCATGTGTTATACTTGACTTCTATTGTGTACGGGTGATTAAACACAATTTTAGAGAGACTAAATCACTCATCTAAGGACATAAGGATGATAGGAGAAACTCATGTTTTAAATCAGGGGATGTAAAACTTTATCTGTAAAGGGCCAGATAAAAAAAATGTTTTCGGCTTCCTGAGCCAAACAGACTGTTTATTCCCATGTGATTCATTAATGAGACTAGACAAACATACGTTATATTGCTATAATATAAAGTGATAAAAATCTGCTACTGTGTATTTATAATGTTACTGATTTTAGTGTGGAACTATTTTTATCATGGGTATATTGACCTTGTGCTTATTAATATGTGAAATGAAAGCTTCAATTTTACCTCCAAAGGAAAAAAATTGAAAATACCTAAATGTATAGATGGTTAAGAAACTGCAGAATGCAGTTAATTGTTGAAGCTGGATGACGTAAGGGATTGTTTTACTATGCTACTTACCTATTCTATCATGTTGTGTCTTATTGGGATTTTAATATATATGATAGTATAAACAAATTTTTCATGGAAAATGAGATATTATAGTAGCCATTGATCATTCTCTGTTATTCGGTTCAGAATGTCCTATAATTCTTTCATTATTTTGAATGGTTTTATACTATTTTGTTATGTTTGATATTATTGTATTTGAAACTATGCTCAATTATAGCAGAGAAAGAGATATTTTGATAGTTACTGTTAATGTCCAGTTGTCTTATTATAAAGTGCTGTGTTGCTTATGTTGTTCTGTTCTGATCTGCTTTGTTCTGCCCTCTATTGTTTTATTCTCTTTAAAATAAAAAAAGAAATTTTCCTAATGAAAAGCTCACAACATGAATTCCTTACTTATTGTTGAATAAAATGCACATTATTACCTTAAGTTACTTGGTAGGCTATGTACTATTTGTCTCCTGATCTCCTACTGGACTGAGTTTGTAATTTGTTGTATTATTTTTTAACACCAAAACAATATTTGCTAGACTTTTAACTTCCAATAGCCTCTTCCCTAAATCTCAAGTCCTGCTGATGTGCAGTTGGTCAGAAGAGATGCAATGATGGCATTTAAAGAAGAGAAGTGTGAATTATCAGGTTTTGAAGTCAGAGGTTCTAGAAAGCATCAAAATATTGCTGATACTTTTTTCACAAATACAACCCAGTGAATCAGATAAAATTTCAGGCATTGTATATTTTATATTCTATTTATCACCTTTAATGATTCTGAAATGCAATTTTCACAGGCTTTTATGAAGTAGGATATCTTTTTGTCTTTTGGGATTTAGAGCCAATAAACTATTATCTCTGGTCACATCCAGAATCAAAATTGCTACTTAGGCGATTATGTTGTCTGCAAGTAGCTCAGTTTTGTTTAACAAATATTTATTCAGTATCTACAATGCTGCAGAAACTATTGTGCAAGGTACTAGGACACCCTTCTCTGCCCTTTCAGTGCCTGCTCTTGGGGGGGAACACATAAATAAGGATCTCTGTATACCATTATGAGTGTAATGATAGGAAACACAGATTTGCGTGAGTTCAGAGGAGAGCTACTGTTTGCTTTAAGCCAATGTTATCTTAAGTATCTTAAATAAAACTCCTTACCTCTCCTTGAAGAATAAGAGGAGTTAACTACAGTATATGCAGAAAACAGAGAAGGTCATCTGGGAAGGGACACGTGCTTAAGCAAAGGCCTGGGGGGGTTACAATAGTATACTGTACTGGGAGAACCAGAACTGTTTGTTATGACTAGAGCCTGAGGTACAGCACAGTATGTAGAAGGGTCTGAGGTTGAAGAATAGGCCCAAAGAGAGGCCATTCATGGCCTTCCATGACTTGCTTTGGAGTTTGGGTTAGAACATAGAGGGAACTCACTCATGAGTGAACAGGGACTAACTGCATAAAATCCAAAGATGAATAGGGAGATAGGAATAGGCAGTGGACAGTTAGAAGCTGAAGGAACTAATTCAAGAGGTGTTGGAAAAGAATCAGAATAATTTGTAATTACCACTAACCATCCCTGGTTTCACTAAGTAGAGTCAGTTACCGTGAGAATTTAAAAGGCAGAATATCCTTAGGAAATTTGAGAAGTGTCCTTAGGAGAGGCTGAGTTTTTGTAATGGTAGGATGACACCAGCAGGTATGTAGACATTATGAAATTCAGAAAAACGCTTAGATATGGAGACTTAAATTTTAAAGTCAGTCACATATAGGTACACGTAAAAACCACAAAATGATGAGGTTACCAAGGCGATTCATGTTGGCCAAGAAGGACAAAAGGCCAAGCTCCCAATCAAGGAAGAGCTAAGTCTACATACGCATATGAGAAGAACCTAGAGAAGAGAACAAAGAGTCAGTAATCATAAAGTCCCACTAATCAAGAGTGCCTAAAGTAGAAATTTATTCTCTCACAAATCTGGAGGTCCAAAGGTGAAAATCAAGGTGTCAGGAGGGACATGCTCTTTGAAGGCTCTCCAGGAAGATTCTTCCTTACATCTTCCTAGCTTCTGATGGTTGTTGTAAATTTATCTTACAGCCCTATCATACCAATCTCTGTCTTCAGTACCACAAGATATTCTCCCTGTGTCTCTGTTTCTGTGTCCAAAGTTTCCTCCTCTTATAAAGAAATCAGTCAAATTGGATTTAAAGCCACCTTAAATCCCTAAAAACTTCCCATGAAGGATCCTCTTTCTTCTCTACCCTTTATGGATAGCTAAACTCAGGACAATCTCCTTACCTTGGGAGCCATGTGTTGAAGAAACAGAACCACAAGATGGAAAGAATTTGGGTCCCTATATCACTGACTGATTAAAAGAATTTTCCAGTCAGGACCAAACACTTACTATTAGATGAATGACTTATACACCTCATTTGGTTAAGCTTCTGAACTTGAAAGTTGTATCTGTTTCAACACTTAGCTTTACCCTTAAAGAACATGGAAGATCCCTGGTGATATTTGCTCTGGCATTTTCCATTTGGGTAAAAGCCAAA
>PVJX010045103.1:0-12877 GCA_004027295.1 Dolichotis patagonum | reverse complement strand
TTCACTGAGGCCTCTCTGCCACTGTTCCTGAAATGCTCATATTCTTTTTCTCTCTTTCTAAAATGTCCTTTAGTATTTTTTGTAGGGTTGGATTGGTGGTCACAAATTCTCCCAGTTCCTCTTTGTCATGGAAGCATCTTGCTTCTCCAGTAATTTCTAGAGAGAGTTTTGCAGGATACATCAATTTGGGCTGGAGGTTGTTCTCCTTCAGGGCTTGAATTACTTTGCTCCAAGCTCTTCTTGATTTGATGGTCTGTGTCGAGAAGTCTGCCATGATTTTGATGGGTTTTCCTTTATAGGTGATCTGTTTCTTTTCTTTGATGGCTTTTAATATTCTGTTCTTACATTGAATTTCTGGGATCTTGATTATTATGTGTCTGGGTGTAGCTCTGTTTTGGTTGTGGGTGGCTGGAGTTCTGTATGCTTCATACATCTGCATATCATTTCCTTTTTCTATGTTTGGGAAGTTTTCCTTAATAATTTCTGTGAATAGCCTTTGCAGTTCTTCTGTTTTGACTCCTGCTTCTTCATTCACATACTTTATTCTTAAGTTATAGATCCTCTTGTCATCCTTTAGCCTTTGTATGGTTACTGCCTGCTCCCTTGTTATTTTTAAAAGATCTTCCCTTTCATGATCACACATTGCAAGCCTGTGTTCAATTTTTGATAGTCTATCTTTGGTTTCTTGCAAGCAGTTTTTCCAACTTTCTATGGAGTCTTTAGTTTGCTGGCAATCTCTTTGAATCTGCTTCATGAATTCTAGTTTTTTTTATATTCTTCATTGAATGTTTCTCTCCTTTTGTGTTCCTCCATTCTTCTGTCTGTGTCTTCTTGAGAGATACCCAGGCTTTCTTTTATTAATCTACTTATCTCTTGTTTAACTTGAATTAATACTTCAGTTTTGATCTCGTTTATAAGGTCCTGAAGATATCTCTTTAGGTCCACTGATGCTGTGTTTGATGTTGCATGTTTGCTGCCCTCAATCTCTTTTATATTTACTTCTCCTGGATCAGTATTCTCAGGGTTGGAGGCTGGGAGCTTTTTCTTATTTCTCCCTTTCATCATGTTTTTGGTTTCTTCCATACAAGTGTATAGTGTAATTCCCAGCCCCTTTTCTTATTGGTTAGGGTTTTTCTGGAGCACATAGGCTAGAGTCTTCTGCCCTCTGCCATCTGCTATCAGAGAGTGAAGTGCAAGCAAGGGTAGTATATGCTGGCTCCTCCCCTCCGGGCCAGTCAACCTTTGCTGGCCTTCACTAGGTCAGTGTACGCTGCTCTCAGGGAACCAACTGATTTGTGATGACCCACTGGGTCCCAAACCAGTCCAAGCAGATCACTCCAATCAGCTCTGCAAGGGGAGTAACCAACTGAAGCTGCTTCCTTACAGAGCCAGGACTTTCCTGCCCAACTCCAATATGTCGTCTAGTTGGTTGCCCCTTTCCCGCGGGAGGGTCCCATTCCCATCACTCACCACGTGTTGATTCTGTCCCCAAGAACTACTGGACTCCCCGACCTCTGAACTCAGTGCAGCTGCAGTGCGAATTCACGGTGCCTCTGGGTGGGTCATGTGCAGGGCTGGTTCCGGGCAAGCCGTGCACAGGGCTGTTCAACTCCATGCTCCAGCCGTTCAAGCCAGTCACTTCAGTGTGGGTTCGATCACTCAAGTGGATCTCGGGCATGAATTCAGGTGGCTCGGCCAGAGTGCAGTGCTTCCTGATCTTAGCTTCTCTAATGGTAGCCCCGGGACCTCGTATTCGAGCAGTTTTTTTCCCTTCAGTTTCTTCCTGGATTGAGAGTCCATCTCCCTCTGTTTGGATCTCTCCAGGGTGTTCTATTCTGGCATTTGAGCTGTCTCTCTCAGAGAGGCTCCATATCCTGCTATCTCTAGGTCTGCCAACCTTGAAGTCTTATAATGTCTCCAATGTTTTGTTTTTATTAATATTGTTATATACTGCTGAGACATCATAGTAATCATTGTAGATCACCTTGTATTATGGTTTTATATGACTTTTTCATTTCATGTTTTGCTAGGAATTTGTTTTGTTTTGTCTTGCTTTGTTTTGTTTTTCCCTCTAATACAGAAAGGATAGATATACATGTAGAGACTCATGCATGTGTAGAACTTATTAACAGTTTATGAGAACCAATTATATAACACATGATGAAATGAACAACTACTTTGAAGGAAAAGAGACACTTGTACCCAGTGATGACTCTTATGTCATGATGTGAAATCCAGAAATACTATCATTCTGTGTTCAGAGTGATTTTAGCCTGTTTTTTTTGTTTAAGTTCAACATACATGAAAGTATGGACAGCTATTTTGAAGAGAATGAGAGACACTATGACAGCCATTCTTGGCTTCCCTATTGTCTGGTCTTGAAGATCTAAAATGCCTTCCTCATCCTGTTCAGATCAGTCCCATACTATATTGTTTCACTTGAATTCTCTGTATGTGAAGATAGGGACAACTATTCAGAAGAAAACAAGAGACAATATGATAGACAGTGAAGAGCTCTGATTGTCTTGCTTTGAAATTTATGTCTCTTATATTGCTTTCTTGTATTATGTTTTGTTGTGGTTAATTTAAAATACAAAAATTAAAAAATTATAAAAAATTAAAAATAAAATAAAAGAACCTATTCAGTGGGCTAAGTTATGATCCTTATCTCCATTTTAGAGAAGCTGCTCCAAATACATCCAGTGATAATTTCAGAGATCCACAGATTTGCACTGACTCACAAAACCACACGTTCATGTAGATTCCTAGAAGTACACAGTCTGATATCTCTAGTTCCAGTCTAGCTCAAGACCTTCCTCACGTCTTCATTTGTAGCTCTTTCTCCACTAAGCATCTGTGTTTTATCCACAAGGTATTCACTTCTTTGCTTGATTCTAGAATTCACATAAAATGATATTGGTACCACCTCCCCTAGTGCTTATTGAATTTAATTCTTTTCAAGTGCATTGAACACTAGTATTTGTATATATAAGAATAACTAAAAGGCCCACTCAAAGAGGTATTCTCTTTCCTGTTCCTATAACCTAACTTCCAATCTCTATCCCATCATTCTTATCTTTTCCTTCAATAATCTCATTCATTCCAAGTTTATATTTCTTGTTTATTTTAAGTGCAAATGAAAAGATACAAGTATATTTTCCTGTTCCCACTTCCTGTTCTTTGTTATATGAAAACTAGCTAATTAATGAAAAATTCTGTTTTAAGATAACTTTAAATCTAAACAAAGACACAGTCTCATTCAACTTCAGGTAAAGGCATAAAGAAATGAAAAGCTTCTAAAACTAAAATGAATTATCGACTCAACTTTTTAATTTCTTTTCCATAAAAATTCTGCTGTTGATTTTGAGTACCCAAAAGACCCTACCATTCAACCTAAGTGGAAGCATAAGATGGTAGTAGGCATCTGAGTGTCAACCTGCTCTGCTCTATGAGTTCACTTCCTCAGAAGAATGGTTTATCTTCAAGCTTAACACCTTTTCCTGGTTGGTAAATGTAAGGGTTCTGGCTACAAGGATCTGTGACATCACTCAGCACCAACATTCCGAAAGGCTTTGTTCCCACAGTGCCATGGCCCTAGGATTCCTCACCACTAAAGAATCACAGAGATAGAGGCAGCAAATACTCCTGTCTCGGACCTCCTTGGACAAGTCTGAAAATGAGTAACACGGGTCGAAGAACAAAGGTGAAGACACTGAAAATTGCAGACTCTGTTGGACATAGTTTGAAGATGGGTGCCAAGTTCCGCACACCGAAAGGGAACTCTTTGAAAGTTGGAGACCCAACAAACATGTGGAGGGCTGTCATGACCAACTTGGTAGAGGAGAGGAGGAACAAGCTTTATGTTGAAAAACTTGAGAAGGTTTTAAATATCCGACTCAGGGAGATTGAGAGAGAAAAAGCAGCCCTGGATAAGTTTCTAGCAAAGCTTTATAGGACAACTGGCTATTTTCCTGAAATGCCATTCTGGTGACTGATGCCACAGTGGATAAGTAATTCATCTAAAAATTTCAACTCAGAAAACATCTACTATTTTCCTGTTTCTCAAGCATGCTATATTTTTAGCCTCTCATGATATGACTTGCAAAGCAAATGCAGCCCATTTCTTGAAAGCTCTTGGGATTAGATTGCATGGCTTTATTACTTATATATGCTCTGCAATTAAATGTGGATTCCAAATCAAACTGTGCCAGATATTACTCTTTGTTACTAGGCAATCTGTCTAAAACACACTTAACTTTTATATACAGTTGCTTATATTTCCTAATTATAAAATAATAAAAGTATTTTTTTACCTTTTTAAAAAATTTTGTTTAAAGAGAAAAAAAGCAAAACAGAAAAAAAGGGTAGAAATAATACAGAATTTCAAAAAAAAAGAAATCACTAGTTGATAAATTAAATATTGTCCTCTTAGAAAGAGTTGTTCATGTTATAAAATTAAAACATACAAAGTGGACATTCAAACAGGGAGGCTGCAAACAGTTCTGTTCAATGATCCAACAAAAACTTAGTAATACGGTTATCAATCCTACACACTTAAATATATGTGCAGTTATATCCTTTAGAGCACTTTCTTTTCCTCCTTTTGCTTTTTAAGTCCATGATCTGTTTAGTTATACCACGTTTCAGCTTGCTCAGTACCTTGGTGATATGTTTTGTTGTTATTTACTTTTTAATCACCTTATATAATTCTGTTGTTTTGTTTTTGAGTTTCTCCTCATCCATGCCCCATGGATCAGCTTTGGTGGAGTTGGGAGTTTTTGGAGGTATTTTCCTACCTTTTTTTCTCATGTTCTATTTTTTTTAATTTAATTTTTTATTAACTTGGAGGTAGCAATATACAACAGAACAGGATGGAATAAAGCCAATTGAGACAGTGTAGTGAAATTGGTACAGAACTTCGCAGCAGGTTACCGGGATAACAGTAATAGGTACCACTGTATATCTTGTTATCTTCACAAAAGTTGTTCTTTCAATCAAGCATAGCAAAATCAAAAGAAATACAGAATATTATAGAACTTATCAAAATGGAATATTGAATGGAGCAATACCATTAATCAAGACAAAGCAAAACAGCAATAAAAAACATTTGCCTTCAAAGAGATAGTAGAAGGAAATCCCCCTTATTTGCTATATTACATATGGTCAATCTCCCAAGAGATGTTCAGATCTCTGGCTCCTACTTGCTAACGGGGCCTGGGGGAGATGGCATGTTTGATTCTCAGCCCGCATACCAGTAGGCTCACAGCCACTTACCAGGGCTGCAGGCTGGATGCTACTTTTCCCAGCGCCCCAAGTTCCAACATGGCACAGATCTCAGGAAACGCTGCTGCTTCTTGCCCTGGGGTGGCCATGGCTTGCCAGACCACAGCCACTTACCAGGGCAGCAGGCTGTATGCTCGATGTCCCAGCATCCTAAGTTCCAACCAAAAAAAGTATTTAACCCAAAAAATTTTCACATCTTCCTATGATGTCATAGACAAATCTGTCAGGGCAACAGATAACATATAATAGGTACTTATTATGTACAGTTGATATGATTGTTATTCCTCTAATAGACAGCAAGTAGAGCCTCTATATTAATACGCAGCTTTGTGGGTGATCTCAGCGCTCACGGAGTACACCATTACTTTTGGATCTGGTGTCCCAAGTCACTAGATCTCACTCACCAGCCACAAAAATCTGTCTTCCCAAAAAGAACTTAAAATTTAGATCGATATAGATGTGCATAAATTGCTTTCTTTGTGGGTGGCACCATGCATCCAGCATGAGCCTGCTTGCTTGCATTACAGGGGAGCACCATTCTGTGCAGGGCTGCTTACTCATTTTCATCACTTTTTAAAGGGAGGTGTGTGTGTGTGTGTGTGTGTGTGTGTAACCAACTTTCAGTGACCAATTTTCATTGAATATCATTTCTAGATGTGATACAATTATCCAATTAGTCATCAAATCAGGTCATGAATTCACACTAGACTTGTATGCTACAAACAGTGTTTCTACATAAAACTTTGAACTGAAAGTTCAAAGTGAAAATATCATATTTTGTGATAATTTCTATAAACTATAAAGCTAAATCATATTAATACCATTTATTTTTAGGGGACAACAACCTGGCCAGATTATACACCAGTAACTTCATCTTTGAGAAACCTTTCAAAGTTTAATATTTCACTTTATACCTTTATTCTTTTTGTAATTATTTGATACTAATGTATTACATAAAACTTTATAAAAGAGAAATAAAAATAGATGTTACTCTTATCAAACACTGAAGGAACACTTTTTACTAGGGAGAAAAAAATTCTTTTTCTTTTTTTGCAGACAGGGTCTCACTTTGTGGTCTTGAACTCACTACATAGCCCAAGCTGGCCTTGAACTCATAGCAATCCTCCTGCCTCAGCTTCCCAAGGACTGGGATTGCAGACATGCCCCACAATGTGCAGCTGAGAAAAAAATTCTTATGAAGGAAAACACCTAATTTAATAATTATGTCCAAAGGGAGTCCCAAGTCCCAAGCTCAGTACCATATACCTATATTGCTCCCTAAATAAGTTTTCCACATAGATGAAGGACTAATGCTTTTCAGCTCAGTGTGCCATGTAGCTCAAGGGTGGCACGTTTATATCAGTGCATCAAGAACAATGAAGTCTTATAGTAGTAGAGTTTAAAAATACACATGTTGAAGTATGAGCTCTCAAAATAACTTCTCTTCTTTATTAGAAAGAGTATTTATGAACAAAGCAATGCATGGTAACTCAGCATGTCTACCTTTTTACCAACTATTTGCAAGTTGCAAAGTATCATAAAATGGTGGCTAACAAAGGTTTGCTAAGGGGCTATGACATGGCTGCTGAAGGTGTCTGCTACAGCACTTTCATTTGTTCCAGATATTACACCAACATGTGGACATATATACTAACATATTGGTCTCAGGATCCCTTTATACTCTGAAAAATTGAGAATTTCAAAGTACTTCTAGTTATATGGATTATTTCTGTTGATGTCTATTGTATTGAAATCAAAACTGTATTTCTTGATAAAGCATAGGTATACAAGGAAAGCAGGCAGGTCTATACCTGAGTCCATCCCAATTCACCAGCCTCTCACTGTGCATCTCTCACTAGGGACTCTGTTTTAGGTATGGAGGACAAGGAAACAACTTCCAACCATATCTCAGAAGGAAGGGCCTGTTGCCTGCTGGATGGGAACAGCATACTTGTTTGTTTCAAGTTACCACATCAGTTTCAGAACTTAAAGATCAATGTATTTGGTAGCATGATAGCTTGAAGAAGTTCTAACTGTCCCATAGATTTAAATTATTCTTGCCCTGGTACAGTGGACCAGCTGTCTTCTCCATTCCCATCTTTAGGAAACCCAGTGAAGAAAAGTTGGTAACTGTAGGAGATAAAAGTTGTACTTAGGTCAAACTCCAGGTGAGTACAGAAGGTATTAATGTCTCAACCCTAGCAACCAGAATCTGAGGCAAAGCTTTTACATAAGCCTGTTCATTAGAAGCTGCAATTGCCCAGCAGCAAGTGTGACAGAAAGAGAAACCAGGAGATGCATCACCGGTCAAGCATATCTTCACAGAAACCCACCACTGTTGCTGTGACACAGGAGACATCTCTGAAAAGGCCGAAGGAAATGTGTCTTGGCAACCTCTAGTGGGGCTCAGGAGGAAGGGCATGGGATTTGCTAGCTGTCTTCTGCCTCCCGTGCCTTGTTGGTCACAAATTTCCAATGGGACAGTAACTTACCCATGCTTCTGGTTTATGTTACTTGACTACTCTAGGTTCCTACCAAGTAAACCAAAGGCTCAGGGGTCTGGCTGGGTCCAACTTTGCTTTGGTAGACTTTGGAAACAGTAAGGCTGCACAAGAGGATGAGATGAGACCAAGTATTTGGATTGAGGCTACAACAGCAGTGGCCACTGAGAAAACTGGGGGAAATGGACAAGCTGAGTGTCTTAGTTACGTTTGTTGAGACAAAACACCTGACTCTCAAAGTTAAGGAAGGAAAGGTTTATTTCTTACAGTTCTTGGAGTTTTCAGTCCATACTCAGTTGGTTCCGAGGCAGCATGGCATGGCAGGGCAGCCATTCATGGCTGCTGCAAACAACAAAAGTATAAGCAAAAGAAGGAGACACACCTTCTTCCCACCATTATCCTGGTTCCACCCTTGGGCGGGTGTAATGCTCACATCACTAATCCAAGCTCTAGACAACAAACCAATCACAAATGCTAGATTCAGTCACCTCTATGACTCAATGAGGCTTGGTTGGAGAGGGGACACACATTTAAGTAAACCAGAACACTGAGTATGCCAAAGCATTACTGTACTAAAAAAATTTCATTCATATATCTGGTATTCGAAGAATGCACTGATATTTTGTGTCACATTTTTCTTCTAGACATTTCCTAGCCATTAGAAAACCACAGGGACGAGCAGATTAGGATGAAATAGCCAAACTAGCGTCATTATCTTTCTATTCTCCTTCAAAAGCCACCCTACTCTACTTGATTCATTCAGAAGAGAATTGTATATAATTTCTATTAAGCTTATTTATTGCCAAGTGAGAGAAATTATTTCCTTTAGTTATTTATTTTTTTGTGGCATGGTATGACTAGTACAGATTGAACCATTGTTGAATTTCATAAAAGCTTAAGAATAGAAAACACAATAGCAATCACAATTAGTGGCCAGGAGATTGTCTGCTACATTGGTGGTCCCTGGGGCATCTTTATTTTAATGGATGATTCTTAATAGCGCTATGTTGTATAACATAGAAACAAGAGTTCAAAAATCCCCAAATGTAACAATGCAGCAGAATTTCAAGGCTTTTCCCTAGTAGAGTACAGAACAAATATCAATTACACAGGGCTTTTATGGATCCTAGGATTCCAGCTGATATGTCTGCTTAAAATATTGTCCTTGTAAGCAGATGTGAATTTTTTTTTAAAAATTACTTCTTCAAAATACAGTAACAGGGCCAGGGATTTAGCTCAGCAGCATATGTGCCTGCCTGGCAAGCGTGAGGTCATGAGTTTGATCCCCAGTACTGAAAGAAAAATACAATAACATTCAAATCATGACTTTTTCAAGAATGCCAATAATCTACCATCCTATTTTGTTTTAGTGTGTACCATCTTTAAAGACCTGAATTTTGAACATAAATTTATTTACCACTTACCACTTCACATTCTTCAGTGGCAAAGAAAGGAAGTAAACAAATGGCCATTCCTACAAGGGCATTTTTACCAGAGCATTTGGAGGTTTGTGTCATTTTACATCATTTTATACAACCATTGCCCAAACATTTCCTGTCTTCCTACTGCTTAATTCAATCCTGGCCACTCTGCATACTTCAGTAAGATCCTTTATCAGAATAATTGTTTAATATGCATAAAAGCACACTATCTAGTGCATGTGATACCCAAAGAGCTCTCTTCAGCATGCCACTAGCTCGAAGTTTATTAGTCATGCAAAGAGGAAAGTCTGCAGGCCCACAGCCTGAGAAGGAAGAAAAACCATCTGAAGAATGAGCCGTAATGGCTCCAAGGCTGGAGGCCCAGTGTGGCCAAGATTAACTCTAGTGATCTGTGGGTTCCTAAGGAAACCTCCCAGTTGCACCAACTGCACCCACACAAAACAATATTCTCAAATTAGGCAGCCTTAGTGACTGACAGATAATCTCAGAGATGTCTTCCTATGAGTCAAAAGTTTGTGCTTTTCAAAGCAGAAGTGTTCTTCAAGACAAAGGCTACTAATATTCCCTGTTGGGTTTATTAGGATTGGAATTTTTATTATCTTTTCAAGGTGCAAAGAAATGAACAACTTAAGTGTTCCTGGGTAAAATAGGGAAGGAGAAAATTGAGAACAAGTCAGATTAGTCCAAGCAGGTGGAGAGTGGGATGAGATTTCTGAATCATCCCTGGTGGGCATTGGAAGAGGCAGAGCACTGACCAGTTCCACCCTCACTGCCTTGCCCATCATATGTGATTTCACATTGCTCTTCACTCCATGAAATCCCACTCTTTCCACAAATTGCAGTAATCTCACTTAAAATGCATGCCCATAGCTTATGTTGTAATTGTACAAAGGCAGATCAAAAAGGATGATGCATTTAAATTAAAAATTGTATTACAGTATCAGACATATTGTCATTAATTCTCCTCAAAAATACTTATCCCTTTGCTCTTGCCACTTGCAGGACCAGTTGCGGAAGTCAGCTTTCTTGAATGTTTTATGAGGTGTGATAAAAAATACAAAAATAAAACAGGCTCATAAACATTACAGTGTATCCTTATCCACCGTACTCACTGGATCTGGCACCATCTGAGTGCTGGCTCTTCCCTAAGGTCAAAATGACCATGAAAGGCAAATATTTTGAATATATTTAGGACATAGAAACAATCACAACAGTGCAACTAAAAACACTCATTCATATGGTGTTACAAGTAATTTGTTAATAAGACAAAGTCTTCAGCATTTACTTTTGCTTGGTTAATAAATGCAATGAGAACTTTTAATGAGAACATAGAAAATTTTTAGATAAAAAAGAGTGAATAAAAGCTAGTCTCAGCCTTTCTCACTTGTGTCTGTGAGATCACACTCAAACTCCACTCCATGCTTGTCAAACTCTTTCCAGGTCTCTGAACTCTTCAAGTAGCACATCTTGTTGCCCCTCCATTTGTACTTTTGGCTACAGCCATGCCAAAATGCTATTTTCCCCCAGAGCCTAAAGAAATCTCTTTTTCCACTTTCTATTTTAAAATACTTCACTTAATTATACTCTGATGAAATGCTCTTTTCCAGTAAGTAGGACTTCCCTACCATGCTGCCCCCTATTGCATCATCCTCACTCACATAAGGCCTTTCTGTCCTTGGACAGCAAGTCAGGGAGGAGAACATGTGAGCAGGTTTCAGAGGGAACTTCTTACTTTCTGTGTTCCCAATGCCTGTTATATGGCCCAGCAAAACAACTTGCTTCACTTGCTGAATAATTAGAGACAACATATTGCCCAAACACTGGTTTCTCTAAGGTATTCTACTTGCAGCATCAAAACATGTATTAAACAATAAATATTAAATAGCAGGTGGCAAATAATTGCATGGTTGGACCATTCCTGCTTTGATTTTTCCAATGTCTTTGCCTGGAATGATAAACTCAGGAATTGGTTCCTGCTAGTTGTTTGGGTATCCACGCTGCTTCAAATCGTAGGTGTCACTTAGCTTTTTCTGTGCTTCGTGATTTCACACCAGCCTTATTTGTAGCAAGCAATGGACTGTGATTTGATATGATTTCGATGAGCTGTGCATAAGTGTGTGTATACCTAATGCTGCTCAATTTGCCCAGATTCTGTAGCCTATCTAACAAGTTTTACACTACTTCCCCTTCATGCTGAGGGAAGAATTATTTCTATCTGAATGGAAAGGGAATATATTTTAGTTTTAAAAAACTCTCATCCAAATATTGTGTGGTATCAATTTACAGAAATTTAATTTTAGTAGCCTGTAAAACTCAGTGAATAAAAGTATTGACCTTCAGCAAGATTGTTATCTGTTCTCATGTTAGAAAATATCTATTCCAATACTCTCTCATGTTCCCATAATCTGATTGTTTCAAATCAAATTATAATGTTTTTAGTTCTGTCTTTCCTCCTATGCATAAAATGGTAATAGCAGAATTTAAGTTTTTAAAAAGCAATGATTACTTTCAAAATTTATTAAAGTACAGCTCATTTTCTATCTCTATGGAATAGTTCCTTTTTACTAAAGAGATTGTAATAAATTACACAAGTAAATGATGGAATAACATTTTTAGAAAGAAATAATAAAAGTTGATTTAGGCTGTGACAAAGATACAAAAATAAAAGCATAATCAGCACAATAAATGCTATAACTTCATCAATGCCAGTGTTCACACAGACTGAATTGCACTCACAGTACTCGAATAAAAAATTATTTTGATATCTACCATTTTAAGATTGAGAATACCAACAAGGCAAGAACACAACCAACACATTTCCCAAGACTGATAACTTGAAAATCCTTTACATTTTCATTTCCCAAAAGCCTATCTATAGGCCTGTGTTGAAAATGTCTCTCAAAGCTGTGGAAATGTTACACTTAATAATTCTTGCTTAAGCTTGAATCTAAGATATCACAGTGTCCACAGTTCCCTCCCTCCTTTTCTACTCATCCCTGAACCACTACCCACAAATTAGTAAAGCCCAGGTTCAGTCCTGGGTCAAAGCCTTTGTTCTGGTTAGCCACTGTTCTAACTGGATTTAAGACCCCGTTGGCTCCCCACAACTATAAATATGCCTTGGGGTCTTTATTCTTGCCATAGGTTGCGCTGAAAGTGGTGTGTTGTGGTTAACACACTGTGTCAAATTGAGAAATCAAGGAAGTCTCCCAGAAAGCAGCATCTCAGGCTGTCTCTTTGGGACCTGAAACTCTCAGACCCATAGAGTGGCCTGGGCTGTTTGGATCGAAAGTCTGCGCAGACCTGCATCTCCGCGCGACTCTTTGGGGCTGGTAGGCCCGCCCTTCATCCGCAAGGAACTGCCTGGAGATCGGCATCTGGGCCAGGTCTGTTTGGGCCCTTAGCCCCGCCCTTCACCCCCAGGAAGTCTCCCAGAAAGCAGCATCTCGGGCTGTCTCTTTGGGACCCGAAACTCTCGGACCCGTAGAGTGGCCTGGGCTGTTTGGATCGAAAGTCTGCGCAGACCTCATCTCGGCGCGACTCTTTGGGACTGGTAAGCACGCCCTTCATCCGCAGGGAACTCCCTGGAGATCGGCATCTGGGCTGGGTCTGTTTGGGCCCATAGCCCCGCCCTTCACCCCAGGAAGTCTC
>PVJX010045102.1:0-12877 GCA_004027295.1 Dolichotis patagonum | reverse complement strand
CCAGTGCTGCATCTCCAGCTGCTGCCGCCCCTCCTGTGGCACTTCCAGCTGCTGTGGCTCCAGCTGCTGCCGCCGCTGCTGGTCCTGCACCCTGCGCCCCGTGTGTGGCCAGGTCTCCTGCCACACCTCTTGCTACCGCCCCACCTGTGTCATCTCCACCTGCCCCCGCCCCATGTGCTGCGCCATCCCTTGCTGCTGAGCCTGTGCTGTGGCCTCCTCCTTTTCCTCGGTCCTCACAGAAGTCCACCTATGCTTTATGCTGACCCTTGGGCCAAAGTTGGTCCAGTTAACAGGCTGGGTCTCATGATGCCCATGGGCTCATCACATTCCCAGTGGACTCTGGGACCCTTGCCTGGTTATTAAGCTCCCCTGTTTGCTGTCTTTTCCTTCCAGTGTTGGCACCAAATATGAATTAATTTATATTTCACCTGCATGAAATTAGCCCACACCTCTCGTTTCCTCATATCCTTTTCACTGGGGCTGTATTACTCTTCCTGTCAGTGGGTCAGACAGGAACCGCCCCTTTCTGCGTGTCCCTGATTGGTACCCTCGGATCTGGGAGGACGGCGGTTTTGTTCTTCTTGCTACCTGCTGCAAATTTCTTATGTTTTGTTGCTTCTCTGCTTTCTAATAAATATTTCTGCACCTAAAAATATATTGTTCTCTATTTTTTCATAATCATTATACCCAGTAACTTGACAATTATATTTTACATGAAACCTCTGTTGAAATCATTTTAGAAATCAATGCTACGTCAAAGATAGATAACTTTAAAAGTTAGCCCCACACAGTAGTACTGAATGCATACGTGTGTCCCAGTTTGGACAATTTTAATTCATCTTTTACCTCTGAGTTATAACACATCACATCCTTAACATATCATACCTATAGTGGCGTGAGCTTTGCTTTGATTGCAAAAGGTAAAACCAAATTTCTGGAAGAAAAAATGATGCGTATTAATGAAAGAAGGAAAGCCTCCCAGAAAGACTTTAATGACTCCATTCATTTCCTGTGATAAACAACATTTCAGAATCTATCACCACCAGGTGGGCTATAGCTCCCATTCTCCTGTGCTGGGAAGAAATAAAGGCGCATTTTACTTCCTTTTAAAGCCATTAGGCCCCCTGGGGGTGGTGCAATTTCTCTCTGAGTGTGGCCTCTCAGAGTCTGTCTTGCGATTCAAACACAATTATAATTCTCCCCACTGAAATGCGGGACCATGGAAGACTAGACTTTCAGAACCCATTTTCTCTGTTTAAGGATTTTTAAAGTTAAATGAGCCCACAGTAGTTCTCAGCAGGTGGATACTTAGGAATCAGAGTCTGCGGGAGCCATGTCCGTCTTCCAGTCTGAAAATGTGAATCCGAGGTGAGGCGGTAATAACAATGTCGTCACCTAGGAAAGGCCCCCTGCTTTGGCATTTTTGTTTAAATTGAGATTTGCCAGGCTCTGAACAGGCCCCAACTATTGAAGCAAGCAGATCGAAGATGATCTGTCCAGACACTAGAAATATTTTATGTTTCCCCAGATGACTTCAGAGATGCTGCCACGACCTTAGTCACAGCGTTAGGGCCCCACGTGGAGCCCCGCAGTCCCCTTGTTAGACAGCGCTCCCGGAGTCTGTCTGCCGCCATTGCTTGGAATTAAGGAAGAATCAGTGGGATAAAACATACTTAAACTCGACCCTGAACACTTCACGCGGGAGTCTGCAATCATAGACCTTATCCTCTACAGCTCTGGAGAGTCACGTTGCCCACACTTTTTTATTCATCAGGAAAAATGACAGGCCTGTGCTCCATTTTCTTGTGGCATCCAAACAGGTCCGCATCGATCCTTCCCAGTCATTTCCATTCCGTTCCCGTCGCTCCGCAGAGCCAGCGCAAAAGGACGCTTATCACAAGGTGTGTAGGCGTGAAGCAGAGAAGATTTTTACACGGAAGCTTAATAAAGGCAATTTTGTACACACAAGAGGACAAAGCACTCGTGAATAGAAAAAAACACGGTGAAACTGAGGAGAGAGGAAGAAAAAAGTGACCAAGAGGCTCACGGGTAGGCTGGACCCAGGCACAGCCAGCCGCAGAAAGAGCGCTTCTTAAAAACAGTGACACTCACACATGTTCACAGTGCTGTGCCAGCAAATTACGATCAAGTGATTATTTTGATAAGAACATAAATTAAGAAATTAATTCCAGAAGGTGTAGAGAACATAAGTTAACCAATAACCACGAAGAAGCCGGACCTATGACCCAATATCTACACCCACAGAAGTTAGGGTGCGTGCAGGGCGGACCCCAGAGCCGCCCCGACTGAGGCAGGCTGACTAACCCTGAAGCGGGGTCCCCAGCCCCAGGCCTGTAGGGCTCCGGCCACACGGGAAGGTGAGCGGCGGGAAAGCTTCGTTTACATTTCCAGGTGCTCTGCGTCGCTGGCGGCCAGTACCTGAGCTCGGCCTCCCGTCAGACCAGCGGTGCCGTCAGGTTCTCCCAGGGGACCCACCCTATGTGACCTGCACAGGCGAGGGAGCCAGGGTGCCGCTCCTTGTGAGAATCTAATGCAATAAGAATAGAAACACAGCATGCAAAGAAGTAACTACAGCACACTATAAATGTAATGCACTGGAGTAATCCCAGAACCACGGCCTTTGCGTCCTCTTTGTGGGGAAAGTTGTCTACCATGGTGTAGGAGGCCTATAAATACATGGGAAAATGTCCAATGTCGCCGGCCATGGCAGAAATGCACATTAAAACAACACCGAGACTCCATCCTACTCCAGAGAGCAGCCATCATCAGGAAACCAAGTCACAACAAATGCTGGCGAGGCGGTGAGGGGGAAATCTGCGTGGAGCTTCCTCAGAAAGCTACAACTAGAAATTCCACTTGACCAGGTATTCCCTTCTAGGAATGCTCCCGAAAGCTAAGGTCACCATTTCACAGTGATACATGCATACTCAGGTTTATAGCATCTGAGTCAGAACAGTTAAAGGTTGGAAACAGCCTATGCATCCATGAACAGAAAACAGATAAAGAAAACATGGGATGTATGTACAATGGAGTACTACTCAGCCATAAAGAGGGACACACCTTGAGGCATTTATAGGTAAATGGATGCCCTTGAGACCACGATGTTAAGTAAACTAAATCAGACACACATGGCATTTAATATCTCTGAGATGAGAAATTTAAAAGTATAAAGAGCAAAATAAAGATAGATAATAGGAAGAAGAGAGATCTGTTTCAAATGGGAAAAGCAATCAGAGACAGAGTGGGGAGGGAAGGAAGGGAAAAAGGATTTCAAAAGGAGAGAATAGAAGAAAAATGGGAATAGAGCTTTTTCAAATAAAAAGGGAATCAAGAGTTAGAAGGCGCAGGAAGGGACAAAAAAGAATCAACATGGTCACATACACGTACAAACTCCCCACAGTGAATGAAATTAATATGCACTGCAAACATGTGCTAATAAAAATGTACAACTGAAAATGCCAAAAATATTGGGAAATGTTACCTTAATGTCTTCTTTTACTCAAATTGGAAAAATAAAAGAATACCAATACCGAAAAGAAAAAGAAAAAAAGAGAGAAAAAAATCTTCTCAACTAATTTTAATCATAATTTCAAAATCAGACAAGAACAGTGTGATAAAGGGAATTTATTGCTCTATATTACTGAAGATTATAGAGGCAAACATCTAATAAATACAAATAAGTAAAATTTAGCAACATTTAAAGGAATACTACCTCATAACCAACTGGAGTTTAGTCTGGAAATTTAGGAATGTTTCAAAATGAGAAAATGTTTACGTACGCTTTATGATATCAGTACAGGAACCGAGGCAAGCAACCTGATCCTACCAGCAGCCAGCGCATGTCATGATGGAAATGCAGGTCCTGAGGAGACCTTGTGTAGGTAAGAGGCTCCTGGAGAGCTGATGGTGCGGTGACAGCCGGTGCATCTGCAGCCTCAAGACCCAAGAGGATCTGACAGGCTGAAGTCAGGCAAAGACTGCTATCAGGGTGGTGAGGCAGGAGATGTCCGCCTTTACCCAGATTTGCTGTGGTAATCCTTGCACGGACTGGCTCAGGCCCACCCACAGCACAGAAGGCAGCGCACCCAGAACGCCGTCGGACCGACGCCTCGTGTTAGATTTTCAAACGTGTGGGGAGGGATGTGAAAGGACCGCACATGGATTCCCACGGGATAACAGTGCCGAGCAACGGCCCAGGAAGCAGAACTGAACCTGGGAACATGGATGAAGTCAGCTCGTGTGGAGTCCTGAGCAGAAATAGCAAATTGTGGAAGATTTGTGGTAAGATGCTACTTGCCGGCAGTGATCTAAAATTATGACAAGTGCTTAAATTTTAAAAACTTCCAGACACATTGCCAAGAACTATGGAGTTAGTGTGTCCAGAATCAGGGGATGGGTATTTTGAGCTTTTTGAAGGGTATTAATAGTGATATGGTTTTTTTCAAAATAATTTTTATTTTAAAAGGAATAAAACAAAACAAAACAATGAGAATGATATTGGACTTCAAAACAAGACAGTAGGAAACCCACAATAGTAACTGTATTGCATGTTGGTATTTTCTAAATAGATGCTCTGACTACCAAGGTGACTACCAAGGCTCCTGCCTCACCAAACAGCACAAACATTGATTCCTGCGTTTCTCCAACTCAACAACCGGGATCTCATCTTGTTAGAAAGTTTTTGCACGGAAAAAGAAATCACCTTCTCAAGTCTTGACTACACAGATTGAAAAACGGAAGTGAGAATTCTACACAGGTGACCAAAATCCACAAAGTGAGTAAACAAAGTCAAGATTTATTGAGCCCTTACTTAGAACTTGCAATTACAACTTTGGGTACTATCAGAAATTATTCCCTAAAATCATGTTCTATATTGTCTCTAAAAATATTCAAACAGAACAGTTCAACAGAAAGTTAAAATGATGTAGCATAAAATGATATAGTTGCTTCTCAACTTAAAGACTTTCTATGTGTGCTACTTCCAGATTAGCAGGAGTTGGGGTGCAACCCAGCTTCATGTGTATAGACAGACGGAACATGTACCAGGCTGTTCCAGTTGCCTATCATTACATATCAAATCACCCCAAGCCTAATGTCTTAAAACAATTAAAATATATTTTAATGTCTCAACATCCTGAACACACTTCTGTTCATCTTGCTTGGGTACATTCATGAAATTGCCTGGTCTCAAAGTTCAACTGGGGCTAAATGTCTCACACAGCCTCATTTATTGTTCCGTTCAGTACTTGTCTTAGTTAGCTTTGCATTAATGTAACAAAACATCCCAGGTAATGAATGTGTAAAGAAGGAAGGTTTGTTTGGCTTGTAACTTTGGAGGTTTCATTCCTCTTCCCTTGTCTATGGATGTCAACTTTCTCATCACTGAGATCCAACACCTGACACCCACAATTGAAGAGATTTAATTGGCTGATGGTTCCCGGGGAGTCAGTCCATGGTTGGCTGTATCCAAGGCAGAAATGTCATGGCAGAGGACATGGTAGAAAAAAGCTGCTCAACTCATGTCATTCAGGAAGCAGAGGAAGAAAGAAGGGTGAGGCTGGGAAAACACACCCTCCCAGATCACACCCCGCTGACCCCTTTGTCCAGCCAGCACCCATCTCCTGACGGCACACCCAGTCCTGAGCTCCTCAGGGGGCTGTTGGTAGTAGAGTGCACCCTACAGCTAACCACCTTCCAAAAGCTCCATCTCTGCCCACAGGAGACTCTGGAGCCACATCGTATCCAACCCACAAGAGTGCTGCTGGCTAGGGACAAGGCTTATAAACACATGGACCTTTAGGGGACACTTCTCTGAGCTAATGCAGAGCTGCATCTCAGCTGGGTGCGGTGGCCTTGCATTACCTGGGAGGCACTGCTGGGTTCCCTTGCAGGAGGGCAGAATTATCCCAAGGGAGCAAAGGCAAAGCTTCGAGGCGGGAGACTTAGATTCCAAACCCCCTACAACATCACTTCGTCACATTCTGTCAGCCAAGGAGAGTTTTCAGGCCGAAGAGCTGTGCTAAGGCTGGCAGTGGGCAGCAGGGCAGGGCGGGGAGGTGCTCAGAGCTAAGGTCGTCCTGGACCCCTCTCCTTGCCACCTGACTTGCTTGGAATGATGAACAGCAGCATTCGTTCGAGCAGGCGAGCTGAGGGTGTTGGACAGTTTACGAGTGATAATCTGACAATTTGGGCCACACCTCTTTGAAGACAAGGGGTCACTGGTCATAGTAGCCCTGCATATTTACAAGAGGTAAACTGAGGCGAATGGAACCTGCAGGTTGTGCCACAGTCCCAGGTGTGAGCCGACACCCGCTGCTCCTGAGTTACGAGGACTTCTTATCAGATCCTGGTAACAAAAGAGACCGAGGACTAGACCTGATTGAAAAAAGCAGAACAATGATTAAAAATTTAAAATGACCAAAGGCAGACAGCGCCATCTTTTCTGTTCCTTTTATCAGTAAATTACAGCCATTGAAAACTCTGAGGTAGAAATGGGAAGAGGCTCAGGAGATAAAGAATTTATTAGAATTGACCTGGTGCTGAGGACCAAGAACCCAGAATGTCTCTTTAACTTAGGAGGAGACGCTGCAGCCACATAAGTTACCTAAGCACACCCACCACAGCGCGTCTTTTAATGGAGCCATTATGTCCTGGGTCCTCCTCTCCCTCTAAAAGGTGATTTCACTGAAGAAAGTCCGAGGAGGACGTTGGACATCTCCACTTTCGCTGTCACCAAAATGGTTCCTGAGGGTTTCAGACAACCACGAGGACGAAGGGAAGGGGCAGAGGAAAGTCATATCCACCAGTGTGACACCACACCAGAGAACACGAGAGTATGTTACCAGAGTTGTGACACAGCTGAACAGCTGTGCGCCCTGCTATTCAGACATAATGGAGACCAATAATCGATTGACTAGGAAAAAATAAAATGATAAGGACTCCTCTACACCCAAGGAAAATGAAAGCCTTGTGGTGAGAATAAATGACACCTGTAGAATATTGTCTCATGATAAATAATAGTGACAAACCATGCAAGGCAATGAAGCACTGCTTCCTTCTCCGAGAACTCTGCGCTTGCACTGCCGGAAGCTCCCTGGCTTTTGTGACCTGAGACAAATGAATTTCTTGGGGTTCCCGCGTCACGTAGAGGACTAAAGTTGGACTCCAAACCTGCTTAACCGTAACTTTTTAGTGTGACTGTAGGTGTTTTTCTTCTTGCATGACATTTACCAAGGTTCATTAGAGTCCTCCTGAGGAGAGGACTCAGTTTCCCCAGTTCTCCTGCCTCTGCGGGGAGATGCCCTGCAGAGACTTGGCTTCTCGTGGCCCCGATGTCATTGGGTCCTGTGAAAAGACACGAAAACCCGGCCCGAGGCACTGAGCCACGCTGAAGTCACAGCTGCAGGCCTCGGGTGGTAGCTGATGTTCGTCCTTCTGGTCTCCGCCAACTTTTCTTTCTTCTAACTCAGACATTTAGCACCGCAACTTGTACCCAGAAGCCTTACGCTAGCGATGACAAGCCCGTAGCAGACAAGGTTTCCCCGAAACCCGCTTAGGTGTGGAGAAGTTCCAGCACTGCAATTAAACCTGGACATTGAGGTTTGCAGTTTAGGAAAAAATCTTATACATGAACACCTTTCTGTAAATTTTAAAACGGAAAAAGAGTAAAAATGATACAGAATTTCAAAGCAAAATAACAGGAGGTTAACAATGGTTAATCTATTGTGTACTGTTACCTTCAAAGTAGTTGCTCAGATTATAAGATCTAGGCCTGAAAAAATGATGGACAGTGAAAGCAATGAACCAGCAGAGACCAGCAGGACAATCACCTGTCTCGTGTATATGGTCCTCTCCCTTCTTCCCTTCCTCCTTTCCCCCACCCCAGCTGCCCCTTCCTTCTGAGTAGCCTCCCCCACCCCCTCTCGAGATATCTATTGTACATTTTGGATCTCATTTACTCTTCCAGGTTTTTATACTAGGGAGAGAATAGATATTTACACACGTGAGTCCGATTTATTTCACTTATGAGTATGGGTCTCAAGCTGTATCCTTTTACCTATAAAAGCCTTGAGTTTATCCTTCTTTATAACTGCGTAGTACTCCATTATATAAAAGTATCTTCTTTATAGCTGCATAGTACTCCATTATATAAAAGTACCACATCTTTTTTTTTTTTACTCCATTCCATGGTTGTTGGGCATTTGGGTTATTTACAAGATTTGGCTGCTACAAATTGTGATGCTATTGTCTTAAAACAAAAACACAGACCACAGGATACAACCACTGAGGTCTACATCTATGTAATCAGAGATACATAGATATGTAAGAGAGATACATATAGACTCAGGTTCCTTAATTATATTCTCCTGGGGGTGGGCAAAAAATCACCTGTTAATCCTCAGGATAATATTTAATTATTTTAAGCAATTAAATAAAATTTCTAATGAAATATGTGATTAAGTCACCAACTACTTTCATAAAATTGGTGTTATTTCTAATAGGTATTTAAAAAAAGTCTTTAAAATACTCAACCAAATGTAAACTAATAGGAGATGGACAACATGAACTTCTTTTTCATAGAGAAACACGGTGTCCTTGTTTAATAAATGACACTTCTCAGCTGACCAGAAGGAGAGGAAAGAAGAATAAAAATCACTTACATGAATGGAGACCTATGGACAGGGTTTAATTCTAGAAGTCTTTGCTCAAGCTTTGTAGCAGAGATTGCTTAACTGACCCTCCACGTCAGTAAGTCAGTTTGTTCTCCATTAGTATTTACGCCTTTCTCCCTGCCTCCTCTGAGGGGAAGTATCTTCTCCCCCAAGCAAAGATTTGAAGTGTATCTGCACGTCCAGGATTGTTCTCCTGTGCTGCTGTGGTTGAGAGTCACCAGCTAAAATACAGGACACCTCCCTAAATCTGAATTTCAGAGAATCCACAAATACACTGCATATATAAATAAACCCCAACTATACTCAGACATAATGGTAATAAAAAGTATTTGCTACTTACCAGAAATTCAGATTTAACTGGGGAACCTTATTTTTATTTGCCAAATATGAAAAACTTGATTATAAAAGAATTTCTGAACAAATCAGTGGCCAGAAGCCAAGCTCAGCCTTAATCAGCCAAACTTCAATGAACCGGCAGACTCGTGACCAAGAAATAAATACTTATTTTTATGTGCAATGCGAGTTTGTGGTTTTCTGCTATTCAGCAGTAGCTGACTAATTCAACCCTGTGACAATGACCAACGAACTTAATATACCAAACCATAAGTGCAAGAAGATTATTTTCTATGAAGTAAATAACAATTGAGCAGTACCTACGGATATGCACAAAGGTTAGTCATGTTTTAGATTTTACTGGATTGTCTAGAAGATACAGGTTAATAAATCTGTGGAGTAATAGATACAGTTGAACTCGAATGGACAGTACCAAGTATAACTATTACTATAGAACTGAAGGATAATCTCAGTCCTTTGTAAAAAAAAATGTACGAGCACACAGTTGCCAGGCACAATCCTCACACTCATCACAGGGAATCTGTACCTATATAAGACAGCTTAATTCCTTTTGAGTCCAGAATCTCTTAATTAAAAGCTGTGTGACTTTGGGAAAACTGACTAACATCTCTAAGCTTAAGATTTTTAATTTATAGAATGAAAAGAAGCATGCCAAGTACTAGTAAGTGGTAATTTAAAATTCGTAGGTAGTAGACAAAAGATGACAGCTAAACCAGCATCAATCCGAGGCTAATATCTAGACTATATAAAAACCTCAAAAAATCAGACCACCGAAAATAAAGGCCCCATCAAGAAATGGGCAAATGAAATGAACACTTCACACAGGAAGAATTCAAATGGCCAACAGATATTTGAAAAAATCCACTTAGAGAGGTGGAAATTAGCACGAAGATGCCATCTTGCAGCAGAAAGAATAGCAATCATCAAGAAATCAAAAAATAACACACTGGCGAGGCTGGGGTGAGATAGGAATCCTCCGCCGCCTCCATGGGAATGTAAAGCAGCACAACTAGGATGGAACTCGGCGTGGAGAGCTCTTGAAGAACTAAAGTTAGAAATCCCACATGACCGTGTGACCAGCTGCCCCTCCTGAGTGTCCTCCCTGAGGAGTGTACGGCCTCCTGCCAAGGTCACACACATCCCAGGTCCACAGCAGCGGAGCTCACAACAGCTAACTCCAGAAGCAGCCTCTACGGCCCTGACAGACGGCTGGATAAAGCAAGTGTGTACCTGCATGTGATGGAACCCTACTCTGCTACAAAGAACCACAAATGTGAGACATTTGCAGGCAAATGGGTGCACCGGGAAAATATAAGGTTGAGTGAAATAAACCAGACACACACGCTTAGGTACCACACGGCATCTCCCGTTTGTGTAAGGCAAAGTGCAAACAGAATAATAAAGGATGGGTGGAAGGAGACAAGCGTCTGGATCTCCTGCAACTGGGAAGGGTCCAGGGGGAAAGCCGAGGAGTGAGGGGGAGGGGAAGAGGCAATAAGAACAAAGACTCAAATGCACAGCAGCTGAGTCACCTCTGCGAGTGTAAACATTATGTGCCATAAACACGAGCTAAGATGAACAATATGAACAAGAATGAAAATGGGGGAGGGGAATTAGAGGAGGAGGGAGGGGAAAGAAGGAGATTTAAAAATAAGAAAGAAGAGGTAATACATACACGGACCCCCTCCTCCAGATGACGGCAAACTGCATATACTGTAAATGTGGGCTCATAAAACATAAGATTAAAATTTTAAGAAACGGAAGTACATCTGAAGGGACAACTACAATAAACTGTTGTAAGAGGAAAATGAGTGTCAGTTTCCAAGAAAGGCTATCTATCACCTAAGACAGGATTTCTTATAATACTGATAGGATTCCTTATAAAACTGTGAAGACATCAGCTCAAGGATTGTCGGACCAAAAATATCCACAGGAAATTGATCATAAGTAAAAAGGCTTTTTTTTTTTGGTAAATAAATCCAGAAATGTTACCCTTTTACTAAGTTACTGTATCACTGTGCCCAGGAGAGTACATAGGATTCTAGCCATGTGACCTCAGAGCTGTATTTGGTCCATGGTAAAGATAAGTACCATTCTCAGGGAGCTGAGTACAAATTTTAGCCTCAGGGTAGATGGAAAAAAATTGGTATCATTTATATCAATGATACCTTCCACAGTATCTTCAGTGCAAGATGGTACTAACTCCTTCAAGACTGCAAAAGACCTTCCATTGGGTCTTGAGATGGGAAACCCCAGGACAAATGACATTTATTTGGGGGGTGGGGGGACAGGGTTTTGCTATGCAGTTCAGGCTGTCCTCAAACTCACAGCGATCCTCCTGTCTCAGCCTCCTGAGTGCTGGGGTTACAGGCGTGTGCCACCACGCCTGCATACCAATGACATTTTAAAAGTGTTCCAGTGGGGTTTTGCAAGCCACTTGTCCCTTTATCCTCACTCACACCCCCTTCCAGGGCTCCCAGAAAGCAAGTGTGACTGATCACCAGGATTCTCTCTCTCTTTTTTTCTTTCCACCTCCAATATTGATCTGCTTAAAAACTAAGAGGTCCATTTACGGGATGCATCACGAAAGACAATACACACAGCAAAGGTACAAATAATAAAAAAGGAACAAGGCGTGGCCACCGTCATGTTTCCACCAAGTGTGACCACGAAAAATCAGACAGAGCTGAGATGGACGTGCTAGGAATAAAGTGAACCAACAAACCAACAGGAAGTTGCCCTCTGCTGACCGCAGGGAGAATCCTCTGGCCTGTGGGGTGGGGGGCCCTGACCCTGCCCAGGAATCCTGAGGCCCTGTCAGGTGCTCTGTCCCTGGCGTCGAGTGTGGTCCTCACTCCTCTCCTGTATGCACGAAGCAGGGAGAACGGAGAAGGACGCCTGCTGACTTGAATAGAACCCCGAAAAGGGTGAGTGTCAAGCATGCTGTTCCAAGTGCAAGCTCCGAGGTGACCTGGAGTTGAGGCTGGGGCAGGACGATGGGAGGAGAGACCTCGGACGCCCTGTCTGCGGTCTCTCCTAAGACTCTGTGGGCACCAGGATGAACCCCAAATACGCTGCAGGGAACGCGCCAAGCCCTGAAGCAGATACTGGCAGTCAAGGCAGAAGTTGAGCTGGGAGTGGGAGGATGAGGAGGGGTCCTGGGTGAGTGAGGAGACATCAACAACCCAGGGAAAAAACCAGGGTCCTCCTCAAGACAGAGCGACTTCAGGGCCCAGCCAGGCAGGACCGGAGCACCTCGTGGTCCGAGAAACCACGGCAGCACCATGCGATGGACAGAGTGGGGTCTCCGGAACAGCTGCCATGGTCAGCCTGGGGTGATGCTGTTAACCTGTGACTGTCACCTCTGCGGGGAAGGAAGCCGGTGACTGCATGGGTGGCGGTCCTGATCCGCTCTGAAGGCGAGGACTAAGCTGCCGAGGTCAGGTGCAATTAGTTTACAAAACACATTCTCCGATGTCGAGGGTCAGAAACATGGAAGCGGCAGATTCACGGGAATTGAATCCAATGCCTAAATCCAGCAAATAAACAATCAAAGGAAACGAAGGGCCATTTGTGGAGTATGTGTGTACCGATGCCAGAAGGTGGGAGTGACCACAACTGTCATTAGTCAACGCCAACTCCTCACTTCATTGGCCAGAACGTTAACAAGGAATGACCTTAATGACCTTGGGCCAGGGTATAAAAGGCCCGGCCCGGGAGGAGGACATCAGTGCCCAGAACCAGCTCCTGCCTCCACCTCCGCCTCCGCCTCGCCCCCCACCCGGCTCCACCATGTCCTGCTGCGGCTCCTTCTCCTCCCTCAGCTGCGG